>WAAE01011283.1:0-18835 GCA_013400495.1 Nicator chloris | reverse complement strand
TTTATTTAATTTTAAAATCTTTCATAAAGGTAAAATGATATAAGGTAAATGGAAATGGGCAACTGAAATCAAAATAGCCAATTCTGAACAGACAATAGAAAGAGCCATGAGCACACTGGATAGGTGATTCCATACTTAGTAAGAGAAGGTGATAGTGCTACCCAAAAAAACAACAAAAAAAACCACAACAAATTGAAATAGTACTTGAAATAGTACTGGGAGGAACAGGGATTCTGCTGCTAGAGTGTCTGTACCTTCCTTTTGTTCTCATCTGAAATGTGTTATTTCTGACATCGAGGCAAGCTACAATCACCTAAGGTAAATTCCTCATTAATTCAGACTCCTCAATGATACTACAGGTAGCTTGTACAACTGGTTTTATATGAAACTTGAGAAAAGCAAAATGAAAAAAGGAGTGAAACCTAAACAAGAAAGTGTCCAAGATGGATTAATTTGGCTGCAAATTGAAACTAAGCTGTTCTTGGCTTTGCTATGCTTTATTTAAAAAATGCAGCAGAAGTTTTAAGGAACAAAGCTAAAGTTCTATTTAATAAAATTCCTAAAGTTTAGGTCAAGGTCAGGAGTAAAAATAGTTCCAGACATCTTAAAAAAATACAAAATTTAGTGTGTATAATAGCATCTTTAACAATAACTCATGTTTTCCACTAAGTTAGGCCAGAATCCTGTTTGCAGCTACAACACAATACTTTTATATTCAGTAGACCATACTCCCACAGGTCATGCAAGTTTGATTAATTTCAGCTAAAAAATACTCAGAGAAATTTTCAATATCATTATGAGAGACTGGGAAAATTCATTAAGTTATTAAGGTTCAGTTACATATCGGATATTTAACAAAAAAATCCTTCACAGAAATTTGTGTACACATTGATTTGATGTGTCAGTTTTAAATTCAGAGAAGAGGTTTCTTGATGAGTCTTATAGCTACACATCTTGAATTTCCTCACTGCGTGTGTGAAGTGGCTACATCTGCATGAAGACCAGTTATCTGGATAATTAAGGCTTCGATATGTATGACACAAACAGTATAAAAATGACAAATGAGGTTTTTAAGAATGTTAACTCTAGTAGATGCAAAAAGACTATTTCCATTTTAAAACCGTATCTGAAAAAAAGATACATATACACCTTGAAAAAGTTGAAACTCCAGTTTTAATAATTTATATATATAGTGATTATTCCTGCATTGAAATGCTGAAGGAAGAGGTTAGAAGAAACCTTATCAATGTTGTAGGGGACAGAATTTTAACATTCGAGGGATTATTTCAAGAGGAATGCAGCAAATAGATCAATGTGCTGATCTTTTTCCTTAGGCTGATCATGAGGAAAAGCAGTCTAAAATGTGTCATGCCAATACTTTTTAAAAATGCAAGCTTTGACTGAAGGGTTACCATGCACTTTCCATTTTGACTGAAGGGTTACTGCGCACTTTCCATTTTTCAGGAAGCTATTTAAAATCTACCTGTAATGTAATTTAAGAAAAAAAACCCAAAACATCAAATCTGATTAGCTGAGGTAGAGAACTGCTCATGCTCAACAGTCAGAACTTCTTAAGCCCACACTGAGGCTGGAAACATCTGCTCATTTTTTGCATAAATGTAAGCTTCCATTTACATTTCAACAATTTTATCCGTGGCTAGCGTTGGAGAAGCAGGGAAATAGGTTAAGGGCAAAGCAGGATGTCTGGTAATTCATAACGTTAAGACTTAGAAATCAACATTTCAATGGCTCCTATTTCAACATGCAGCAGAAAGAAGGTGCCTTGCCTTTTCTAGCCTCAGCCTGAGTAAATAGAAGTGTGTGTGACACTGATGTGCGTGGAGCAGCATGTGAGAGCCCAAAGAGAAGTTAAAATGCTACAGTTTGGAGGAATCAGACTGGATTTGAGGACATCATACCTGTAATATTTACTTCAACAGCCCCCTACAAGATGGAATAGCTGAAAATATGCAATAACAGCAGCTAGGTGTGACTGGGGTGCCAAATGGTATATTATGTGTGTATCAAACAATATTAAAAGAAATACAGCAAATTTCAGACGTGAAACACAATACATTAAACTTATATAAGATATAAAAGGAAAACCATAATTTTTAAAACATTACAGCAATTACAATCTAGTGGTCAGCATAACAGCAGCACTATAATGCTTTACTGTGTGCTCTGGTAAAGGAAATCCTTCTTAGTACTGCATCAGAAGGGCAAATTGTGAAAGAAGGGCCTACAAGGGATACCTGAAATCAGTATTACACTAACACCTTGTTTATTAGACATGTTTCTGATTTCACTATGAAAAAGTTCTCTCACATTTTTCCCATATCAGAATTATTAATTGTCTTCATGGTCTTCACTCACAGAAACAAATGGATAGCAAGATTTCAGTACTCAGACAGTTATTTCCAGGAATGCTTTATGATGCAGTGTAGGAGTAATTTAGAAGCACAACATTTTCATGGACAGCTTTATTAAATAACTCAAACAAATTTATGTTTTTAATGCTTTAAATACCCTAATTGTTAGTCCACTGCAATACACACAGACCCTAAATAAGCATTGTAGCAGCTTGTGAATGAGTGCTATGGCAGAGACTTGTTGAGTCTGCCTGGACTCAGGGATGAAAGGTTAAGAAATGGCAATTTAATCTTTTGAAGAATTTTTAGAACCAATACAAATTTTGGGACATTCTGAATGTAACCACCCTTCAGATTACATAGGAAGTAATAAACAAAGCACAGCTCCTTCTAATGCTCTAGTAGTTTCATCTTCTCTATGAACTCCATTCCCTTGTCCTTTTTTTTGTCTTTTTAAAATATTTAATTACAGGGAAATATATCCATGCCATAACCTGGCAAAAATAATGATAAAAATAATGTATCACGTGTGACTATTCTTAGAAACTCTGATAAAGCACTAGACTAAAGATGCAAAAGAGCTTTTGCATATATAGCATACATATACATATTTAACAACTAATAGTACATCAACAGAGCATGTGAAAGAAAGCTGGAGATTAATCAGTGCAGTCAATAAGGTAAATAGGAGTTAGTAATGCATTAGAATAACCAGTCTTATTACATATTTATCATGCATTATGCTAATGAAGAAAACAGCCCTAAAAATGTGTTTAGATAGGACTCTGAAGCAACACAAAAAATAACCAGGTTAAATCTAAACGTTAGTTGGTGAATATTTTAACAAGCAGAAGGATTTGTAAACACGGAGCAGGGGCTAAGCTAAAAAAAAAGAAAAAGAACATGTAAAAGTTTAAGAAAATATATATTCCTGGAAAAGATGGTAGAACTGCTAATTCCACCATTACTATATTATCCCTTGATATTTAACTTACAAGTACTAATTATATTTTCTTCAATTATCTCTTTTAAAAATGAAATAAATTACATAATCTTCAGATTCACCAACTGAATATACATTTGTCCATTAATTAGCATTATTAATTGCTAAAAAAGTCATGTCATGACAGGCCTTAGTCTATGCTTTTTCAAAGGAAAATACACTTTTAAGGTCAAAACAATTTAAATATTAACTTTTACTTGGGAAAAAAAAAGTCCTTAGAAGATGTGCTTGAACAGTTCAACATGTTTGGTTTTAGAATTAATTTTTCCAGGCTGAGTAAATAAACAAACAAGCAATGCTACAGGTACAGGGCTCAAACAGAGCCATGATGAGAATAAGAAACATTCATGACCACATTTATGGGAGCAGAGTCTAGGATTGTCAATGACACCAGTGGAGGCCAACACTTTCTTCTAGTCTTTCTTTAATTGCCCAGTGCTAGAGAGACTGCCTTTAGCCCAAACATAAAGAGTGGATTTAATGGTTATTAACTAAGAAAATGTACATAATCTAAAAACTATGCAGAAGAGGTCACCTTTGCAGACCTAGATACATGAAATACATGTCTAAATCCACTGGGAAATTTTCATTTCACATTTAAACAGAGCACAGTCCAGTAGTAAAACTAAAAACAGATTATAACACAAAGGTTACCAGTGTCTCCTCTCACTGACTTTTTTCCCCAGATTAACACAAAAAGCCAACAAAAAACAAAACCATTGAACTGAAAAATCTTCCAACACTAAAGGAAAAACTAAGCAGCTTTCAGAACTTTAAACTAGCAGTATACAATACTTTTTAAATTACAAATAATCTAGTAAAAATCCCAAAATAATAATAAAATGGATCTTATTCTGCTTAGCTACGTTTTGCTTTGGGTCTTTATTTGCAAAATCTTTGGGCCTGGTTGTGCAATCATTTTCATCTAGCAGGTTGTGCAAAAGCTGGCCCAGCACTCTAATAATTTAGCCCATTTTACCAAAAAGATGGTGATTACATGAAAAATGAGCCTGCAAGGTTCATGTAGGACAAGTGGGTGACACCAGTCACAGAGAATTGGCATGTTTCACTAACTTGCAGCATTTTTAGTAATATATATTCTGGGCCTGCACAAAACACCTTTCATTAAACATGAGAAGTCCTAATAGCTTAGAAATAGCATATTTCCAAATCCAGAGCAATAGATTTGATGCAGATTGAAGCACTCAGTTTGCCAAGGACAGAAACAGCAGCAGTGGGAACCAGGTGTCTTCCCCACACTATTCTCCCACTGAGCTGCAGCTGAGCAGAGACCTCAGCACGAGCAGAAGTCAAGCTAGGATCTTCTCAGTTCTGGAGCACACAGAGAAGGAGTGAACTATATTTTAAGCCTTTGAATAATAGTATGAAATCTTTATGCCACCTAACCAGCAAAGCTATACAGCAGATGTACTTAACAACAGCAAAACCACATTCTTCTACAAGCCTGAGTCAAGGGACACCAGCAGACAAACACCACAGTTTAACCTCCCAAAACTTTCTGTACTTAGATTCTTCCTTCCAATCAGACTGCTCATGTAAGTGAAATTAAACTTAAAGCACTATTGACATGGCATTGCAAGCAGTAATTAGTGAGCAGTTCCAAGTGCCCAGAACTTAAGCCTCACCTACATGATTATTTTGAATTCAATGCAATTCTTAGCATACATAGGTACTCACTCCCTGCTCCGTAATTTGTCATGGCTTTCATCTAAACTTTGGGGCTACAAGGATACTATTTAGCAATGCTACTTGCAAATAAGGTACTAAGTATACAAGTAACAGAAAAATTGAAATCCCCTACACAAGGACAAATAGAAGAGGCTAAAACAAGCAGAATTGAAATAAAATAGTTATNCCCCTACACAAGGACAAATAGAAGCAGAATCGAAGTAAAATAGTTACATGTTTTCTATAGTGTCTCTGTGCTCCTAGCATGAAATAAATAGCAAAAATTGATAGTGCTATTACTGAAACATGTTCAAAGACTTTACAGGTCACACTCTTTTGTCTTGTGTTCTATCATTTAATCTTAAAACAAACCCAAATGTTACAGCTTTCTGAAGATCCTGCTAGAGAAAACATGGAAGAGGCAGGTAAGTATCTCTGGGTAATCCCTTAAAATGAAGTTTTTACACATATATTTTTATTGCCTTGCATTTATAAAATGTTAATATGCCATAGACAGTGATATTTCCTCATAAAAATGTTCCAGCCTTAGCAAGTTACCCAACAGAGAGTTATTGATTTGCGACAATTTGATTTTTTGAAGTATTAATTGTTTCTGTTCTTAGTGTTGCACTGGTCATTGCAACAGATATTACTGAGAAGGAAGTCAGGAATGGACTATTAGAAAGTTATTAGTTTAATGAGAATTAGAAATCCATAAAAGTTTGTAAAAATTTTATGTTACTTGTATGTGGCCAGAGTAGCCAAACAACACAGCATCCATAAGGGAGTCTCTCAGAAAACAGCAGATAACTCTGGGATATACACCTAGAGGTGTCTCACCTCTAGGTCATTTCTTTTTTTAAAAAAAACCAAGCAGTTAGAATGGAAAATCACTATCCACTGAACATCTTGTGTCTGTTGGGTAGCCAATATGCAATATGTCAGTACTATCAATTCAATTCCTAGTGGAGTAAATAAAAAAATAAGTTCTTAAGTTCCAGTCCATCACTCCTAGAGGGAATCTCAGCAGAGGAACACACGTATAAAGAAACTTCCAACTCACACCAATGTCAAAACCTCCCCAAGTTACATACAGAAATTATGTTGCCTACACAATCCAAAGATGAACTGGCAATCTTGGCTTTCAGAACAGTTTGCAAAGTTAAATTTATTAACACGCCCAATGATAATGTTCTATTTCAGTTTTTGAAAATACAGTGACACTACACTGACTGATCTAGTTTCCAGGGTTTTCTCCAGCCCCTATTTTGCATAGGACAAACTCTCATCCCCACTTTCTGGGTCCATGTTTCCTTCAGCACCCCAGGCACTCAAGCAGTCCCAGCCGCTGGCCCCTCGGTGAGGTAACAGCTTTGCCACTGCGCTCGGACCTCCAAGTCCACCTTTCCACTTCATGTGCTTTGTGTACTGGTGTTTCCACAAGGCCTCAAGGCCTTTCCACAAGGCCCTGATGAGAGATACCTCATCACAGAAGTGTTTTTTAAAAACTTCATTGTCCCATGTTCCCGCTCTTCTCTTCAGCTTATTGCATCCCTTCCCTGGCAGGATCAGGGTATAGCCCTCATCACAAGGTTAGATGTTTCTTGCCAAAGATGTTATTTTTCCACTTCAACAGTCCTGTTAAGCAGGCATTGTTCCTCAAACAGGCCCCCACAGCGAAAAAAGCCATAATTCCCAGCTGTAACACCAGATCCACAGTCAGATGTTGATCTGAGAACTTGCCCAGTCCTCCTTGAGCTTTTCCTCTTTACCAGCAGGAGAGAAGAGAGCACCCTGCAGCACCCTGCCCTTCATCTGACCAGAACTCTGCAGTCACTCTTTGGATACCCAGGCACTACCCATTGATTAGTGCCCAAATGAATGAACAAGGGGGAGTAGCCAGAGGGTCTAACACACATTGGGAGACCCTCTGCAGCCTCTTTGATCAAAGTGGCTGACAAGCAACAATCCTCTCAAGACATGGTCAGGTTTGCAGAGGAATGCCTTTATCTCCCAGGAGAAACACACTCCAGGAAATATCACCCTCCTTTTCTTCACCCCGGCTGAGGTGTATCTGCCTCTGATGCCTCCTGTAACAGAGTTATCTTCCTTATCTGTTCCACAGGCTCGTCTTCAGGGCATAACTTCTCCAGAGAGGATCTGGGACCTGGTGTGAGTTAGCTTGTGCCAACCTCTGCTGCAGGCTTCTGCTTCTGTCAGTTCCAAAAGAGCAGCCAGAGGTTGATTGCTATCAGCTTCCCCTAAATATCTTCTCCAGAACTGCTGATCAGGGAGCATCAAGCACCAGCTCAACTGCTTAGAAAGGATTGATAGAACCAGGGGGCAAGAGCACAATAAACAGAGGCAGCCAAAAGAATCTCAGCAGTATCCAGATGGCTTCAGAAGATTTTAAGAGTAATAAAAAAAATAATTAGGGAATGGTAATTTCCCTCTTACACGTGCAATCAGCGTTTATACTGATGAACACTATGAAACATTTTCTGAACAGATAATGTGTACCTGAGAATACATTGATAATGCTCCTTACAAACATTAAAATTCATTCATACATTGGATGGCATCAGGTTTAATTCTGAATAATGTTTTGAGAAAATGAAGCATTACATAAAAATCAGAGTAGCCTCCAAGAAACAATTTAATCCATAGGTCTTGAACAGAAAAAAATTAGCCATCCAGTTTTCTAGTAAGGTTTCAGAGGTACCTATACACATGACAGGCATGTACCTCCTTAAACCCAAATAGGTTCTGTCAAAAATACATTCACCAGTAAGTTACTAAATCAAGTTCTTTTATCCACAGTATACACAGAGTCAACCATATTAACATAACATTTCAGTTTGGCCACACAATCTGTGAATCTACAAAATAACTGCAGTGATATGAAACCCAAAAAATTCAGCGTATTACCAACATGCATAAAGCATTAAAATCTATGAAAATACCAAAACATATTATTATTCTGTGCACTATATAGTGATATAGTGGCTAACAGTACTGAATATATTCTAACAAGTATTCGCTAAAATGTATTTAAGAGGAAAAATAAAGACTGATAAAGCACACTGATGTGGACAGTTTGTCCTTATGACCCAAGGCATTAATAGTAAACAACTCATGCATTGACTTCAAAGCAGGTATTAGTAAGCACCTCTTGCAACAGGAAAAGTCAAGAAAATATTCTCTTAAGCTACAGCTTTCATTCTGAGTAAGAAACATTCTGTATGTCTTTTTGTGAGAAGTAAACTGACAGGCTGAGAATTTTTAAACTTAGCATGCAGTTTCACAACAGTTTTATCTTTAAACCTCAGCTTAAGGAAGGAAGCCACAGTAGTTTTTGGAATTCCTACCTTTCAAATGTTGCACTATCCTACCTCTTTGCTTTGAGAATGCACTAGCACGTTTATCTCAGTTCATAAAGAGATTCTAAGCTAAGCCATAATGAAACCAATGCAAAATACAATCCAAACTAAAACCAGAATTAATATTTATCAACCAGTTAAGCTCTCTGAAGCATTTCACTGTGGAATAATAGAGAGAAGCAGCGCAGGAGGAAGGAAAGAGATTGTTTCAGAGCTGACTGGCTTAAATGCTGTGAAAACTTTCCTATGGCTGCATTGCCGCTGCTCAGCTCCTGACTGAAATAAGGATAACATCAAATCAGATTACAACTAGAAAATTATACTTGTGATTCCATTTGTCTAATTCCAATTTACCAAATTGAAACCAGCTATCATTAGGCTACTTATCAAAGCAAACAAATTTCTTTTCAAAAAAGTGTATTTTCTCTAAAATGAGCATTTCATAGAAGCTACTGGTATGCAAATGAAGTTTTTTTGTTCATCTTGTCTCCAAACCTAGCATAGAAATGCTGTAACAGACTGAAATTGCCAGACAGGAGTATAATCTCATTTTTTGGGTATCTGACTAAGATTTTATTTTTTCCTTCAGCACGTCATCATTTTTTCCCTTGGTTTCATTGTGTAGTATTTCTATTGCAATTCTGTGTGAGTGACTATGAATACAATTCAATCTGTTGCACATTAAATAATTTAAACATAGTGAAGTGTTAAGTTACTGTAAACACTTTTGATGGCAGATGCTGATATTTTAAAATGGCACCTGATGGACCTGTTTCATAATTATTTATAATGAGCAGAAATGTGGAAGAACTGTTCTAAAGAGATTTCAGTACTGCAGCTTTCCCATGCTCTATGAAAAGTGGTTATGTTCAATAAATCACTATACTAAGTTCTTGTTTCTTCAAACCCACCTTGTGATAAGGGGTATATACCCCTATGGATTTCTACACTAAAGCTAATTTGCTGAGTTAAACAGGCAACAAAATCAGCATTGCTCTGAGCTTAAACCTTCCTACAGATTTATAAAGAATTCTATAAGAATACTACTAACTGTTACAGTAATGCTCTAATTTTACAATACAGAAAATTAAAGTAAGGTAACTAAACCAGAAAGGCAAAGAGCGTCATGGAAGAGAGGAAACTCAGCACTACACTAACTGCTCTGCTGGAGGAAGTAGCTTTTCATTTCCTTATAATCAATAAGCAAGTCTCTTGATAAATAAATAAAGCCAATATAGTCCTGAAGAGATTGGTGGCAGCTTTTTCAGAGGAAAGTTACATCTTGCATTTATAAACAGCCCTCAGACATGGAAACTGACTTTTAAAACCACCATGCAACACAAGGAACAGGTTCAACACAGACTAAAAGCCTTTGTTTGCAAGAAAGTAAGCTCCTACTTGAGCATTTCTGTTGCTGTAGTTCAATAGGTAAAATGCCTATTTATATTCAGCAAACTGGAGGCTCTTGGCATGAAAGCCTCGCTGCAATTTCTTCCTTTATTAGGCTCTGCTCAAAAAGCCATTATAGAGGTCTGTGGTATAGCTCTCTAGGCACACACTGCTCCATGACCCTAAAGAAATTAATCTTCTAGTTTTATGTTCTAATTTTAGTCCAAGGAGCCAAGTCTCACATCATGGAGGTGTGTAAAATCCTAATAAAATAATAATTATTTAATTTTTTCTTCCATTTTGAATGTAGACTTTCATTAGCTGCAATAATCACCAAAAAAGCAGCAACAACATAACTGTGAAGTGCCATGCCATTGCATATATTACAAGGGCACAAATCAAAATACAATTAAATCCTGAAATGCTTTGGTTTCTTTTAAATAACACAGTTTGGGATATAAGTAGAGAGATATGAAAATACATAAAACAAGGTTTGACAGCCACCCTAAAGACCCTTAATTTTTAACAAATAGCAGAAAAGCGCTAATTTTTTTCTTTACTTAAGTCATAATGAAACAAGGTATCATCTTCGCTTTACTATTTTTAAGGGGCTTAGAAAGGAAACTGGAGAAGAACCTTCTTTAAGTACATCTTATATGTAAATTATACATACACAATAGGCTATGCAAAGTAAGCTTCATAGAGTTAATGGTTGGCATTTTCCCAAAATATTAACATACACTAGTATAATGAATTATACTTATGCAACTGGTTAAGTTTTTTATGGTTTTTTTGGTGGTTTGTTTTGTTTCTTTTTAATTATCTTAGTTTACTTTGTTCAGGGTGTTTTCTGGCATGAAACAAAACAGAGTACATTCCCTTAGCATTAGGATCAAGCAGCACAGAATCTGATTATTCTGTTATTACACTTAAACCAAAAAGTAAGGAAACATCATCAAGAGTCATATTTACAACTACATGTTGATTTGAAACTGAACAATTAAAAACAATTTCCATGCCAAGCTGTAGGTCAGAATAATGCCTTATTCAATATTTCAGCCATGGAAGCCAAGTATCTGATTGCTTCATAACAGAAATGTGAGGGTGAATTCTGGCACTTGTCAGCCTATGATAAGTTTCTAACAGACTAATACTTGTCAGGGGAGTGATAGCTGATTATACAGTAAAATTGTACTGGAGAAAGGTGATGAACACACTGTGAAGGAAAGATTTAAAAATCACATGAGTCACTATAGCTCATGGCAGAGTAATTCTTCAGTTCCTTGTTTTAATTTATCACATCAAACTATCCAATACCAATTTTACCCAACATTTCCCAGTGGAATACTTGCAATACAAAAGCACAGCACAAGCAAATGTACATGAACTTTAATACATCTAGTAGCAAATTAACTATAGTAACCTTGCTACTACTGTCAGTCTGTATCTAACAGGATGGATGCTCCTCCATGCCACGCTCACAGCCCGTACAACTGAGAGAGATCAGTGCCTTCAAGGGAGCAGCCTGTACCCATCGATTTTCCACTTACCCCTGCCACTTCAGAGCAACCCAGAGTCTCTTCCAAAAAAGGGACACCTTTTCCCAATACTGGGTGAGCATCTGTCCATTGAGAGCAGGATGCATTTGACAGAGTACTTTGTTTTCTTATGCTCCACATTGCAGCAGCAACAACAATGAAATACAAGATCTGATGAGGCACTACAAGTGTCCTTCTAAGCAGAGGTAACAGAGCCAGAGCCCACCCTTCTCCTCGTGCTGACTGTCAGGAGAGGGACAGCATGAGGTGAACAGCAGCTCACCTGGAGCAGCTCTCATTGCACACCACTCAAATACAGCTAAAGGACCCAAACTGTAGGAATGAAAATAAAACAACACTTTGGTTTTCGGTGATGCTGAGCACCTTTAGACAATGTGCGAAGCTCTAGTTATAAAATACCTTCCTTCTTCCCAATAGGTACAGAGCAACTTAACTCAGTACTAGGGACTGTTATCTATATTTAACACTCACAGAAAGCCACGCAGTAGATTAAAGGCCTAGGTCCTATAAAATCTAAGAATTCCTGGACAAGAACTATTTGTTCATGTACTGTTGCCTTATGATGGCTGGTTTACTATATTTATCATTAACATATAAAGTAAGGTGCACCTCTATTAGTTGCACATCACTATAATATGCAAATGGAATCAATCATTGTAAATCAATCCCTAAATTAAATCTGTCTGCATTTAAAAAATATTCTGAGCCTGATTTAAAGCAAGACTAAAAATTACAGAGTAAATAGCTTGATCATAGATTACTTGGCAACTTTCATGTAAATATTTCATAATTTGAAGTTAATTTTTGAATTATTTAGACATTCTAAGAATGCGTATCAAATAATATTTTCCATTTTAAATGCTAAAAGCTGTCCATCCTCATACTTATTTCTAAGCAATTTTAAGCTACAATTTTAATTCAAAGGATGGCTGACTGGATCAACCACCACTCCACTATTTTATTAAACCATGTATCAAGCAGTTTGATTCTGCACAGCTAAACAACAGCTCATGTTCAGAAAAATAGCAACTGGATTGCAAGTAGCTCACCCATGACCAAAACTAAACTCCTCTGAAGTTTGAAATAAATCATCTTGAATTCAGAGCAACATATTAGGCAAATGTGATACAAAGTCAGAGGTATGCAGATATAACTGCCTCTTACAACCCAGAATGGTTTTTTTTACACTTCACAGCTATCTCAGTAATGATAGGCTTTAGCTGAAAAAAAAACAAATTAACAGAACTGGACAGACTCCTGGATACAAAAGTTTTCTAGCACTACTGGAGAAATATTACCTGCATTTACCATCTGTGAAAGAATGATAATGCTTTTGTACAGTCCTCACAGGGATTTTTGCAAGGTTTAATTAATATTTTAATGTGTTTTGTAGATTAAACATCCAATAAGAGCAGAGCTAACTATTTATTCAATTTAGGAAAAGCAGTTCTTTAAAACAAAACCAAGAAACAATTATTGTAATACCATTACATAGAAGGAATAAGATTACACAGTTATATACTTAAACCCTGTGTAATAGTTAAATTGCAGATTTTAATGAAAATCCAACTGTTTTCCACATTTTTGGTACTTTGGATGTTTGAAAGCATCTTTCCCTAAGTTTACAGGCATAATTTAGAAGTGAGGCCTTGTCCTGGATCTTTCCCAAAGCCTGGAATCCTCAACTTTCCTCTCAACAGAAAAAAATAGGTTTTTAATAAATTGTGTTCTTGACTTCAGAGCAAGAACACTCTCTCAATTCCTTCTATATCAGGAAAATATCTATTATCTTCAGTGAGGCTGGTAAAAGCCAGGGTTTTTTTTTCTGAATAAACCTCAAGAGAAGGCTGGATTTGAAAGAATGATGCTTGGAAACAGAGAAATTCTACCTGCCACGCTGATAGGAGACACTTGACATAAGACTGTCATGCCATGAACAAGATCTTCCAACCTGCTTGCACCACATAACACTGCATCTGATCTATTTCACCTTGATAAACATTGACTGATGGCTGTGTTCTCTGCAGGGTGTGCACAAGGGAAGAATGAGGTTAGTGTCATTTGAAATGCTGTGTCCTGGTACTTGGAGCTGGATTCAGCTTTTCACTGATGTTAGGATTACCACTGGGAGAGACATTGAGGCTTCCAGTACTGTAATGGATGATGAACAGAGGATTTCCCCCTCTAATTCTTAATCAGCACATGGCAGCATGAAATCTTGTACTAATGAAGCGTAAACCCATGGCAATTCCTTAACTCTCAGCATAAGGTGAATATCTTCAAACATATTAATTGGAGCCTGGGCTCTTTCTAATCCTGGTGATATTCTGTTTAGTTCTATTACATCAATTTAGGATGATCACCTTACTTTTTCAGTGGCTCAGGGTAAAAAAAACCCCTAACTCTACACAGCCTGTTAAAGGTAAGACAGGTGAAAAGATAGACAGCAAAAATCAGTCTGTCTTTATGTATCTTAGATATTTAATTCATGAATTTCTAGAAACAAACAAAATTTCTGCATTTAAGACAAGTAATTACTATTAGATGTCTTTAAAAATGTTTAAACCCTGCCCCCCACAAAAGGGACAGATTAAAAATATTTTGGGGGATAAAACATTAATTACTGAATCTCATTAGGGTAGCAAGCAGAAGAGAGGCAAGAGAACAGTTTTAGAGAGACAGAAAGAGAGAAATTACTGTAGAAGATTCAGTAGCCTGGACTACAATGAACTGCTAAAGAAACAAAGTTTCCTTCCAGCTCATAACTCCTGTCATACAGGCAGCACAGTGTCCATTTATCACTTGCCAGATTGAGATTCAAGAGAAACAATCCAAGAGCAGATCAGGGTTTTATCACAAGGGAGCCAGCAGCATCACTTTGGAAAGTGGAGACGAAAGGGAGCAATGAAGACTTAAATAAAAGCAAGTCAAGAGGGCTGAAGAGCAGTTACCCAAAATATAATTCAAGAAGCTCATATCATGTCCAAATGAAGAAAAAAGAAAGGATAATAAATTCCGGCAGGCTTAGTGTAAAAAAAAAAACAAAAAACAAACAAACCAGAGACACGGGCCCAGGAGGAACAACCAGCAAAACATATGAAAACTACTAATAAATCTTCCCTCAAATATCTCCAGAGACAGATCACTCCTAGAGGCTTTGCAGACTGAAAGGATCAGCACAGCAGGAACATGTAAAGACAACAAGGCAATTACTGAGAATCTAAATGACTTCTTTGAATTTGTATTCAGTAGAGTTTCCCACACTGAAATAGTCTGTGACTGTGACCAGCTACAGGAAACAGGGCACAGTATGCTAGAATGGGACTCAAACTGAGCAAAGTGGACAATCACTTCCCTCAAACTGCAGGCAACATTCTCAGTCCTACAGCTGAGTATGTTGGACCTCACTGCTGCAAGTGAGACCTGCTGACTCATGTTCAGACAGGAATTATCTGCAGACTTGCTGCAGTGCAGTTCCTCCCATCACCCAGGTAATGACCTTAAGACACTAAAACATTGTCAGCCCCCCTCCCCACACCTGAGGATCACAGCCACACCAGCCACCTGTTGGTTTTTGTACCACTGATCACAACCTTTTTAAACCAGGGATCTAGCCAGTTTTCTACCTACATCTCACTGCTTTGGCTTTGAGGACAGTATGAAATGTCTTGCTAGAATCAAGGCAAGAAATATTCATTGATTTCCTCTTATCCCCAGTCACTATCCATCTGATCAGAGGAGAATGTCCAGGCATAGTGTTCCCAATCACTTTTTGATTCTCCGTGCATCTGGACAGTTTCTGGGAGAGCTGGTTCCATAATCTTCTTAGTGACAGACAGAGGCAGAGGAGACTGTAGATTGCTGGATCATCTTCCTTCTCCTTTCTGAAGATAGCTGTAGCATTTTACATTTTCCCAATTGTAGGGAGCTTTTCCCAAACGTCCTGAGTTTTTGAAGATCACTGTCACCAGCATCTCGCTCTGAGTGTGTCGCCTCTCACAGCCAGAGGACTACTCAAGGAGGATCACCAAACAAGGAGGGATCCAGGGATGAAGACCCCAAGACCCACTGAAAGGATGCAGACATCCAAAGAGAGCATTTCACTAAATTTGAGAACTTCTCACAGGTACTTCATAGACACTCCTTTTGTCTATTACTTCAGATTTTTAAGTTAGGCTTGCAAGTTACTGTTGTGCTATATAAATACTTAACCTACATGAATCCTTGGCTGAATTGTTTCACTTAAGCGATCGGTTAAGTTAAATGCTGTTAAATTGAAGTGTTGGAAGAGGAAAGGAAATGTGATTGATACTGAGTATTTGTAGATTCAAAGGAATTGTCCTTGGAAAACAACATCCTTCTTCTGCATTAATTTCATGGAGAGATTCAGCTCAGAAAAAGATTTTCTGATAGAAAAATGTTTCTGAAGGTAATTCCATGAGGTTTTCATTTCAGGATATTTTATGTTAAGTAGTAGCACTTTCTATTAGACATCTACAATTTTTTGGAAGTTGCATTACTCCTACCATTACTTTTTAAAGCAAATTAATTTTATCTACCCATTTTAAATGGAAAAGATCATTGCCAAAGAATTTAAAAAAAAAAGAAAAAATAACATCTGCTAATTAACTTTTCATCAAAATATTTTTCACTTATGTAACACACTTAGCATCCAAGACTGTTCCAGTTTAGAAAGAGGAATTTTCTAGCTATCAATTTTAAAAACAGAAAAGTATCTCTTTGCATTTTGCCACATTGGCAAGAGAGAGAAATAAAAGGTTACTCAGGCAAGCACTCCCAGTGTTCTTTGCACTATTTGAAAGACTGTTGTTTTCTGAAGTTAAAGGTAAATTGTGCATTCCTAATGCAGAAGAAATACTTGTCTCAGCTCACTGAACTAAAGCCATTGTTCAATAAGGCTTCACCTATACAAATATACAGTTCACATAACACTGAAGGTCAAAAGAGATGAGATCAATCTGAATTTCAGAGGTCAAATACGCCAAATACTTATTTTTAACTTTTTATGTAGTAATTCTGAATACTAATGCCAAAGCACATAAGAACACACAGGAGATACACTGGAAATATTCCTTAGATTTTCTCAATTTCTAACATTTAATTCCCAGAACATGTTTTAAGACAAGTGCAGTTCTGTAATTTATAGAAAAAAATAATCAAAACCACAGGATATTAAGCACAGAAAAGGTATAACATGCATTTATGCATACAATGAAAATTATTCATAGAATAAGCTACAGACAAAAAAATAGTGCTAGAAGTAGCACATGTAAGCTGACAAAGGCATGATGGAGCTCTGCTGTGTCATCCCAGATATTTTCTACATAAAAACTATTTATGATTGAGTAGAATTCAATGCATATTACTAATATTCTAATGCTGTGTGTTTCCCTTGCACGGGATTTCTCATTAAAAGCATCTCTTAAATTCTAGTTTTCATTTCACAACAGAATTCTTTCTTTTAATAAACATGCAAATTATTGATTGATAAAACACTATCAATCAGTGACACTGGGAGAGTGACTATGCAATTACTGTAGAGTCCATAGAGCAACGAGGCATCTGAGCTGTATAAAGCCTTTCAGGTGTCCTCAGACTGCAATTCATGGAATTGCACTAGCTTATATGGGAACTTTCTGAAAGTTTGCTCCTGTCAGCAATCACCTTTTATTCTTTCCAAGCAAGAATATAGAATACATCCATTTATAAATATTAATCTTGATGCTTGTTTTTCTAACGGATAATTATCTTCCTGGAGGCAATCTAACGGTGTTTGTAATCACCCAGGAGAACCAGAGGAATGCAGAACTTACAAAAGTTAGATCAGGAGATAAGCAAGGGCCACATACACAGCATTCCCTCATCAGTTTAATTCACTTAAATACATGTTATGCTATTATGGTCTTGTAGGTCATGCAGACACTGAAAAAGCAAACACCTTCACAGTTATACAAAACTGAAACGTAAATATGTTCCTGACTTTGGTCTCAGGTGCAACAATGCTGGTTTTATATTTCTTGACCTAGGGAGGCCATTGTCAATTACAAATAGCCCAGGCACTGGCAGCCATCACACTGATAAGACAACTTCCCTCAGGGATAGGGAAGACAAGATTGTTTTATCTTTTAGAGGCCAAATAAATCCTGAATTATCACCTGAACAACAAAAGTTCAAAGTTAAAAAAGAAGAGTCAAGAACAGAGCACTAACCAACATCCATTTTGATTTGGGCTACACTGGTATTTAGTTACATTTACTATATTTGAGGGTTGAGGGTTGACATGGCTGGGAAACAAGCCCCATCCATAAGTGAGTTCACTCCCCATGGGACAGGGGAGAAAACTGAAAGTACAACAGTGAGAAAACTTATGTGTTAAAATAGACAATGAAATCACTCACCAGTTAATGCTGCAGTCAAAACAGACTCAGCTCAGGTCATTTGAGTTCATTTATTGCCAAATAACAAAAGCTGAATTTAAATACTGACTTAATTACTGAGAAACAAAAAAATACATGTAAATATTTAGGGAAAAACAACTTTCTCCTCAAAGTACCTTTGCCAGGCCCAACTTAACTTTCAGGCTCCCTTCACTTTAAACACATTGCTCTACCTCCTCACTGTTCCTCTCCTTCCCTTTTTCATTCCAGTCACCTCTCCTCGCTCGTTGTTGCCACAAGTTCCACCCAGTCCCTTCAGCCAGGCAGAGACACATTGTGCTTAGTGATTTCTCAGTTCAGGTAAATTAAAATACAAGCAGAAACTTTGAATAGAAGCTACTCTTCTTTAGAAAAAGTAAATTTAAGCTTCAGATTTATTGTGTATGAGTTCTGAAACTGCCAAGCAAATACAATCATTTTTTATGAGAATTAAGGTGGCAGGCAATTTTTTTTTAGGTTTCTCTATTATATAAAACCTCTATTACAAAGGGCATTTAAGCCAAAAAGAAATATTTCTCCTACACTCATTTGTGTAGTTAAAGTTGGAAGTCTAGCATTTTTTTCACTCTTAAGACTTTCCCAAAAAATTAGGATGTTTCATCACTTAAACAAAATGTAATTTGCATGCAAACGATCCAAGAACTCTTTCAGTCATTTTCTACACTATTCTTCATGGAGATATTTCTTCTAATTAGGACACCTTTCCATACAGCAATAGCTTTAAACAGCATTATTTAAAGAAGTATTCAGAATGTGTTTTGTCTATGTTTGCTCCCTGCACACACTGGTTGATGGAAGCTGGCCAATTTTCTGTTGTGTTTTGTTTGTTTTTGCTTCTCTAGAATCTAATGCAATTTTCAGTCCTGTATTTTCCAGAACTGAGTCATTGCTGCTTGCAAAATTTTTAATCCCCTGACTGCTTTTCAGCATCAGAGTCCAAGAATATACTCTGGGCACCCTCTACATGTGTGCACTTAGATGTGCA
>WAAE01011282.1:24872-61196 GCA_013400495.1 Nicator chloris | reverse complement strand
GTTATTATTTTGAGTTGAAGAATGTCAGTCCTACAGTGTTACCTTTCCAGTTTATGAGTTTCTGTGCCACAGAAAATTTTCAAACAGGTCCAACTAAATTTACCTCTCATGTAATTTTTTTTCATGTTTGTTGCTTTAAGATCTCCTTCCACAAGTCCTCAAGAAAGCTCACAAGTCCTACCTCAACCTACGAGATCCTGTTGTGAAGTTTTAGTATCAGTACAGGCAGCAGCTGTCCTCCCCAGCAGCACACTGTGATCACTTTCCAGAGGAGCAGAGTATTGTACAAGAACTAAAGAAAGCTTCAGCTCACATGTACTTTCCTTTGGCCTTAACCCACGTGGAATCCCCTCTTCTAAAACAGAGTTGTTTTGTTCTAGGTATTATTAAAGACGAGGCTTGCAGAAAAAGTCAATCAAACTTCTTACACCTGTGGGAGACTGTTATTCCAATCACCAGCAAAGAAACTGCCCCAGTTTTGAACCCGAATATTTTGAATATTCACTGTAAATCTATGTTCCAAACCAGAAACCAGCTGAGTTTCACTCTGGTCAGACTTCTCATGCTCTCCACAGGGAGTCCTATCAACTTGACACTCATGGGAGTGCCTAACTTCAATTTAGCCCCATTGCTAGCAGATAGAGAACTTGGATGCTTAAAAACACAAACGTATGTTTAATTGGGATGCTTGAGCTTGGGAGAGGACAGGCTACAAAGAGGAGATGTCAGAGTATGTAGAGGGGAGTTAGAGTATGTTGGAGTATGTAGAGGGGAGGTCATTATTTAATAACAGAATTGCTGAGAGAGCTGAAAGCATTCCATTAATGTCATTATCTTGGAGTTTGCTTCATTATAGGAAAGTCCCTCTTGAACAAAATGAAATAACAGAAACAAGTCAATAGCTGTTCAATCTTTTTTATTCTTTGATTTTATGATAAAATGGGTGTGGTCTGTAAAACTCCCCCTCCAATGGAGCCCATAAAACTCCAGAGAGCCTGAAACCTCTGTGAAGCTTTGGCAAACTTCTCAGGAAATAACATAAGAAGCTGTTTTCTGGTTCATCTCACTATTTCCATGCTTACACTGATGTAATGGGAAAAGTGACACTTTGCATATTCCATTAGGACATGTACAGAAGGTTAGTCTTTAATTCTTGGAGAATTTGTTCCCTCAAAGTGGTCTCCGAAAACGTCTGAAATCCCTCAGGACTCAGTTTCTGACTCCCACTACAAGAAACCACAAACAGGAAGGCCCAGTCACCCTGCATGGCCAGGCTGCCACCCAGGCACAACAAGGCTGGAACTCACTCCAATCTTCCCCTTTTGGCACATGCTATACTTGAGGTTTAAGGAGCTGTAGGCACAACAACGTGATTGAAAGTCAAAGGGAATTGTATCTTTAACTTTCATGTCCCTCTCATGCTATCCATCACCCAAGCACAAGAAGAGCTATGAGATGAACTTTGGAACTTTACATGGCTGGTTTCACCAATCTGTGTGGATAACCAGGAACTGCTGGAGCCTCATGTTCCCACAGTAAGTGGGAAGCTTTGTCCTTAGCATCAATCCAGCCACAGGAAATGCAACTGCCAGCCTAGTGCAAGATGTTAAGTCCCATATTATTCCAGCTTATCTGGGTTACCTTAAAGAAGTGCCCACTCTCTGCTTTACCTCTTCAGCATTTTGCTCTTAAGACTAGACCACCAGAGGGAATGCACAAATAAATCCCTCTGAATTCTGGTTATTGAGGCAAAAGGGATGTCCTTCACTGGCAACAGGGCTGCAAGCTCTAAATTTTCTCTTAAGGAATTCCACATAGCCACACATTCCACAGTAATTATATTAGCACTGATGAAGTAGTAACAAGCTCTATAATCTATTAGTAATCTGATTCATTCCTGATTATTTATTAAATTTGGTTTCCACAACTTTTTTTTGAGGCACTGAGTAAACTGGAAAAAAAATAAAGTAAACTCCTGAGTGAAAACAGTGCTTTTTGCAAACTGTCCTCCATACCAATTTCCAGTATGGAATTTTTTGTAACAGAAAGATGGATCTGCTTGTACAAAAACATGAAATACTGAAATTATCTTAGGAGGGATTTTTTGATTGTTAATAATACGGCTAGGTTATAAAAAGAGCTAATCCATATCTTTAAATTGTTCATCTGGAAATTTGGATTAGGAGGAAAAACCCCAGCAATTTTCATGTTTTATAATGAAATATCAAAACATGAAACTCTTTTCAATCCAGAAAAAGGAGTCAAAATTGATGTAAAAGTACATTTGAAATTGCTTCTGGCTGAGTAGTTGTCTACAAAGCAGAAAGGGTGGGAGCACCAAGGAGTTTGCAATGGAAACACCAGGAAGCTTTTACTGTAGTCACACTAACAAGAGCTGCTACCAAGAAGTAGTAACATTATCCAGAAATCTTTGTTTATTACCTCATTCCCAATGCCATTTCATTTCACTTGAGTTACTTGGGTCTGATGATGGGGTTAACGAGCGAGGAGGTGTTTGAGTGGGTGTCAATTAGGGGCATTGCTAAAATAGAAGCTATTTTGACAGTTCTGCATTTAATATAGTCTGGAGCTCGGTAATTTTTTTTTCAGGTAAAATACTCACACATTCCAAGGCTAAGAGCGACTTTGGCAAAGCACAGATAATACCTAGACTTACTGGTATTATGTGGAGTATTACAGAGGAACTCATGCTTCTTCTGTTCCTTTTCTACCTCCGTCATTCTGCCCACAAGTCTAACATAGATGGAATGCTAATGCTTTCATTTCCTGTGTTCAGAGGCTTTCCTCAGAACTTGGATATTTTCAAGTGACAGAAAACATCACTGATAGCTGCTCTCCCCCAGCCCTGTACTCCACAAGCCATCCTCACAGCAACCCATTACAATATGTTCTAACATCTGCCTCCTCAGATGATGTACGACCTATTTGATTGACCCTCTTTGTGCTGCTCCCTGCAGTGGGAGGGTGAACAGCACTCATTGCTTCTTCAGCTAGCAACTGGTAAATTTATCTCCATTCCAGACTGGGAATGTCAAGCAGGGATTCTCCTTGCTTCCCTCTGTATAGCAACAATACCCCCCATAGAGTCCCTTCCTTTATAATGATCAGGGATACGAAATCCAGAGCAATCCAGAAGAGGAAAGGTCTCTGGGCCCTCCCTCCTATTATTTATATATGAAACGTTTCTGCCAATTGAATTTTTCCGTGACAAATATTAACATTACCCGGTGTTTGTGACTCCAGCGTGGGAAGCATGAATAAGGCAAGGAACAGTTCAGTCCTCCATTACGCAGGGATACTCCTTGTTTTTGCCAAAGTCAGCAACTGCAAAATATCTCTCAACTTCTCCAGTTAACACCATGGCACAGGACAGGCCTTTGCTCAGAGTGATCATATTCACCACAATAAAAGCCACGTCTAAAGTAGCAAAAAAGCACTTGCCAATATCACAGCCATTGAATACAATGCTTATTCTCACCATCCATATTTCTATCATGGATTTAACAGCATTAACATCGGGATCGTTGACAATTGTCCAAAGTCATCTGGCATGAAATGGAAAGAATATGGCTGTGAAAACACAGGGAAGCAATGCACTGAGGCCAGCACCACGGGGTATCCACACTTCCCAAAGATGGAAAACTCTACTGACACAGGGGGTTAAAAGCCCGCACTGACTCTGACTCAGTGACTTTCCCAAATTCCAACTGCTGCAGAAATAGTCAGTTGGTCTTGCTGCTCCATGCCCCACCAGCCATCACAGAAATATTCTGACTTCATGGTCCACCATTAGTAGCTTACTAGCTGGAATTACCTAGGAAACGAGAAAGGAAACTGAGCCACAGTAGAAAAGTGACACCAAGTGGGAATAGTCTGAGCTAATCACCCTCATCTCGCTTTATAAAAACTAGAATGGAACTTGCAATGTTATGCCAGATGATTTATACGTTAGGCATCCATGGCTAAAGGTTACTCTCATCCCACCATTCTGAATTTAAAAAAAAAAAATGGAAAGAAGTAGCTAGTCTGTGCTCAGCACCTCTATGTAAGCTTTAAAAATTTCGTGTCAGCAGCTGAATTTAAAGTGAAATATATCTGCCCTCTCTGTAGCTCATGAAACACACACATTTCCTTTTTTTTGTTATACAAGTCAGATGGAGAGTGACTTTGTCTTCCTCAAAGTCACCCAACTGGTAAGGCATAGAGCTGCATTTTCAGGACAGAACATGAGGGGAAGGGCATGTAACTCCCCCAAAGTTGCTTGCAAATTACTTTGGCTTTGTGTGGAGAACATATATGTTAACATAAAGTAGAGTGTGAACCCAAGGAAAATGAAGACAAACACTGACAGCTGGCCAATCTTGCCCTTCTTTACTGTGTTTGCCTCAAATATAGTATGTTTGTAAGAATGTGTGAAATACTTCTGAAAATAACAGTTATACTCAGTTTAGTTTTAACAAGCAAAGGAACATACAATTTACAATCTTTTTCAGAAGGATTTGATTTACTAAAACTCATGGAGAGACATCAGCAAATTTCTAGGAGGAGTTAAAAACCTAACTTAGTCAATAGCCTGTGAATTTTAGAACTCGTGTATTTAATTGGATTTTTTTTCCTCACATGTCCAAGGTTACAGAGATTTTATTTAATAATTTATTTTTAATTTTTATCTTCAATTAATGTTTCCCAAAGAATCAGACCCATGCTTAACCAAACACAGTTTCTTTCTTCCAACAGTGGGGTGTTACCACATTCCAGAAGGACACTGAACAACAATTTCTTTTTCCCATCAAGGCAGGCTGTAGAAGAGGGGATCTTTGCCTCCTGCATCCCAGCAGTGACTGCCAGTCTGTCTCTCTCATCCTTCTCTTAGGGAATTTTGAGGAGGAGATTCACACCACTAGGATACAACAGACATATGCTGCAGGGCTCATCCCCAATTAAGGAAGACCAATTATGGTAGGTTAGATCTTTGTCCTTCAAATACACTTCTATCATGCAACTCCAAGCCCTGAACTTAATATTTAATATACTGCAAGCATAGGAAGGGTCCACTGGAGCTTTCAACTGCAGAAGTAGAAACTTTGACTGAAAGACAACAGCGATCCTGAAGGGCCTTTTGCTTTAATTTATTGAGAGGATTATACTGATTTTAATAAGCTTAGGATAAGCAACATCCTAGAGGATGTACATCACAGATTTTCTCATGAGATTGAAAATATCTTACTTTTCATTATTTACAATCAGTGCCAAACGGTTCCCTCAGAGTCATTGTTCTTACAGATGAGACCTATCAGTGTCATCACTGACAGCTTTTTAGACTTTTGACCCTCCTTGAAAGTAAGGCCTTGTATGAACTGTAAATTGTTTTGAATAATGAGACCAGTAGCAAGTAGGAAATGTTCAGGGACATTGTAATGTGTCCTAGCAGGATTACATGGCATTTGCAGACATGGGGGGACTCCCTTGTTTGAGACCTCCATGGTCACCTGTGACCTCTTTAAACTGAGTTGCCCTTTGTGAAGCAGCTGGAACGAGCAGCCCCACTGATGGTATCTGGTCTCACTGGCCTAGAAAGTTGGCCTAGGAAATCTAAGAAGTTGTCAGCAGAATTATCCTTCCTCCCTCTCCCCCCTGCTTGACTTCCATGTTCTGATGGCTGTTTATGAGCTCAGCTGTCATTCTTTGCACCAGGGAAAGATAGATGGGACACACCAACCCCAACCTAAGTGACCTTTGGATGTGACAAGATTTTTAGGTCAGTCCTGCTAAATGGAAGCCTTGGTGTATCAAGGCTCGCCTCAGGGTGAAATTTCCAGTGAATTTATTATCTCCCAATGCCCTTTGGACTGCTTCCCA
The DNA here is from genome assembly GCA_013400495.1 of Nicator chloris. NCBI lineage: Eukaryota > Metazoa > Chordata > Aves > Passeriformes > Pycnonotidae > Nicator > Nicator chloris. The sequence continues at coordinate 55,316 of WAAE01011282.1, read as the reverse complement.
CCATCAAACACCATGGCAGCATTCAGAACAGGAAGAAATACATTAACTGGAATCTGATCGTTTTAAAAGGTTACAGCTGCCCAAATATAATTTAATTTCATACTTGCCCTTTGAGGGTTTGGTGTATATTTTCATTTTATGACTGCAAATGATAAAGCTCTTAAGATTCCAGGCAATAAAAAAGAAAAGGGGGGAGAAAGTATTTTAAGGTTTAGATGTCTATTCAGTTCATAGTCAATGAGGAAAGCGACAAATCAGCTTTTTTAAAAAAATGCAACATTTCTTCAGTTTTTAGTAGTCATTTCTTTCCACACTTGATGGGTAACAATACCTTTTAGTGAAAACAAACCTGTAATGCCACCCAGTGTGATATGAAAGAAGCATTTGCTGTGCAAGCATCTACCTATCCTACATCCCTTAAGGACTTGCTTCAGAGGAGCAATTAACGGTAAGTGAAATAATGTAATCTGAGTGAACTGTTGCAAAAAAAAAAAAAAAATAAAAGCAATCACACTTGAGAAATGCTTAAATCTAACCAGAATACTTTGAGTTTTAACTGGGTAGGCCATGGCTCCCTCAAAATCTCTTCTAACTTCTTCTGTTTGAGCTCAGGTTATGGACACATGTCCATCTCCCCGTGCCCACGCAGCAGGGCAAGAAACACTGTTTTTGGGGCAGTGTTCAGTTTGGTTGGAGTCCCACACCTGTGTGATGGCAAAATTCTAAAGAACAAGCATGCAGGATATGACGTGCTAGTACACAACATGAAATGCTAGGAAATGATGTTCACTCTCTCTTCATCCCCACTTGAAGTGAAAGCAAGCACTGACACACAACCTACCACACAAATGTGAGTTCGGCCAGCTTGGACTAGAGGTAGGAAAAGCTAAGCACTTGTGTCTTTCATTGTATCCAGTGAAAACTGTGTCACCAAACGAACAGCACCTCACCATCAAAGAGTCTGACAGAATTTTGACGACTGTTTCCTTTCCCCACAACAAAACATGGGAAAAATGAAATAGCTGTGGAAAGGAGGGACGATTAAGTGCGAATGTTGCATATCCCATTTTCAAAGCCACCGTGAGAAATTAATTATTGCTGGGCTCCCAAATCCCTTCAGGGCTCGTTAAAAATCTTTCCCAAACACACACTGATACACACTGTCCGAATTACCCTCACCATCGCCGTATCAGAGCAGGGTACAGCAAGAAGCAAAGCTGCCATGATAATGGGATAAGTAGGGGTGGTAGCCCTAAAAGGAACTGTATTCTTAGGCAGCTGTTGGCACAGCAGGAGAGTGACTTAAATCAAGTGCCTGAGTGAGGGGATTCTGCCCCTCTGCCCTGCTCAGGAGAGACCTGACCTGCAGAGCTGCCTCCAGCCCTGAGCCCAGCACAGGATGGACATGGAGCTGATGCAGGGAGTCCAGAGCAGGCAGCAAGTGAAGCATCTCTTCTACAAGGAAAGGCTGAGAGAATTAAGATTGTTCAGCCTGGAAAAGAGAAGGCTTTGGAGTGACCCAAATGTGGCCTTCCAGCACCTGCAGGGAGCCTACAGGAAAGATGGATGAGCACGTAGTTACAAGACAAGGGGAGAGCGGCTTCAAAATGACAGAGTGGGTGGAGGTCAGACATTAGGAAGAAATTTTCCAGTGCTAAGGTACTGGAACAGGTTGTACAGGGAAGCTGTGGCTGCCCCATCCCTGGAAGTGTTCTAGGCCAGGTTTGATGGGGCTCTGAGCAACCTGGGACAGAGGAAAGTGCCCCTGCCCACAGCAGGGGGGTTGGAAACAGGAGCTGTCTAAAGTCTCTCCCACACAGGCCACTCTGCAATTCTGTGATTCTATGTATTGCCTACCCTCAACACTAATAAGCCCTAGTTTGTAAAAAAAAAATTGGAATACTGAACAAATACTAATGCAGAACTACTATGGAGAAAGTGAGAGATTTTTAAGGGTGGTTTAACCTACTATAAAATGGAGCATACCTATCAGTGTTTCTAAAGTGAATTTTTTAATTTTCAGAAGTTCAGAGTTTAATGGTAAAATCTACATGAGAGATAAACTAGGACTTCAGTCACGTTCTTGTGCCAAATTCAGCTAGAACCATTTGGTTCCCTTAACAAAATAAATATGCTGCTGTGTTCTATGGTAATGGCCTAAAACACTTTAATAACACTATCACAAGTGTCAGTACTGTTAGTACTGTACTGTTTTGGTGTATTAACAGGGAACACACTGTTATAATTTATAAAGACTGTTTTGAGCCATGGAAGGGCACAGAAAGAGAAAAGGATTTGTTGCCAGGTGCAATTTTCACACTCCAGCATGGGGAGAGGAGTAACCTGCAGAGCTGACACTTCACCTTCAGAAGGGCAGAGAGCCACTGGTGTTGCTGTCCAGGTGTGCTGAGGGACAACCACCCTTCCCCAGCCCTGCATCTACAGGGAGACACACAGGAGTGATGCTTTTTTGGACCCCTGAGCATATCAGGCAGGGGCACAGGTACCACCTCTCATGGCTCCCCACATCTCTGAAGGATTAACCTCGTCCCCTTGAGCAGACTGGCAGTCCCAGGCCTCTCTGGGAGAAAGAGATGCTGTACCTATAGGAAGGAGCTGGAAAAAGCCACTCCATGGCAGTCCCCAAAGACAATTTGACTACCTCAATATGCCACAAACAGATTGCCCCTGTCAGTGGCTGCTGGTGCAGGATGTGGCACAGCTGTGGTTCCTAAAGCAAAGTACAGCTTGCAATACAGCAAGAAGCCTCTGCTGCAATGCAGATTTTAAATAGAGAGAGAAATACCTCCAAACAGCAAGACACAGAGCTGCAGATCTAGGTGGGAAACACTTTTGGAAATCTCACTTTCTACTACCATGACAGCTATTAAAACTTTTTTTACTGTTTTCCTGTTGTACTGGTAATCATTGGATACTGATTTTCCCTTACCTTAAAAACACAGTTTTCAAAAAACATTTCTTGCATACATGCCTTTTCTTTTGCTTTTTAGTTCCATTTATATGTCTGCCCATTAAGGAAAGACAACTCACACAGTAGCTTTCTAACAGCCCTGCTCCCTGTAATTCCAGAGTCTGTCAGCCTCCAAGACAGATGACTTAACAAATTTGCAGCATATTTCCAGGCAGGTAGCTCATCTGTGATGTGATCAGTCTCTGTGGCTAAGGGTTAAGGAATGTAAATCCAGCAGTCTGCAGTACTTTTCTCCTTATTAATCCAGTGAATGGAACAGAAACAGACCAGTTGTACAAATGGCAAACAAATAAGGCAGTTATGAAAAGTGAAAGGGCTGCTCAGAGGCTACTCTAGGAATCAGCCTCCAATGAGCAGAGCTCATGCAGACTGCTAAATTTATAAGTTAGTTTTGAGGACTACTAGGAGCTACAGGTACTGTTGCCTCCAAATTTTCTTGTTCAGGTTGATCTTACAAAATTCACTAGAACTGAAAGCATTAAGAACCTGTGAAAAGAGAAAAGGAATTTGAGGAAACTGAGCCTACACATTGGGGAAAAAATTGCACTTTGACGTAACTTCAGCAACAAGCTCACGCTATCCAGGCACAACAGAGTAATTATGTTTAACACTGTGAAAGCTACATCTCCAGATACTAGGTATCTTCTACTGAGAAAAGTTTAATGGATGACTTTGGAAAGAAAAACAGAACAAGCCTCCAGCCCTCAGTGGTTTGTTGTCTAACGCTTTGATCTACAGTCTATAGTAATTAGGTATTTCATAGTTTCAAACTGTGCCTAATATTAGCCCCCATTCATAAAAGGGTGATCAAATACCCTGGCTCCTAACAGTCAAGCCTGGCAAGGAATCAGACTTAATAAAAGAAAGGGTAAGAGTTCAGAAACTTCTGAAGGCTTGCATGTTCTTGCCACATGCAATTTATATCACAGGCCAGTGATGCACTCCTCGTGCACACATTTACTATTCTGTTTGTTTACTTCTATCCCGTTCTGCCTTGTCAACTAGAAATGACCTAAACTTCGGACAACAAAGAATGGTCATTAAATACACTGTAAGAAACAAGACATAAATCGAAATTCTTACACATTCATGCATTCTATCAATCTGCATCTACCAGCAAACCATGTCATCTGATCTAGATACAACAGAGAGGGCAAGGCTTCAAGAGAGAATTTCTTGTGCTACGTTTTAGGATGAGTGATTGTGGTTGTCTGATTAGTGGACCTAAAGAAGTAAGTATGTGTCAGTAAGTACTTTGTGTAGGTTTGTCAGCGTTTCTCCCTGCTGTTATTAGTAGGATTGCTCCACAAGCACTGGAGTGTGTACACATCACTGATTTGCAGTTTTGCTGTGTGTTTGTCTGTCGCGATCTTCTGCTGGGGGACTGCAAACACACACTGTTGGCAGAGCTCAGCACAAAGACAACGAACTCCAGAAATATTCAGGACGATTTCCTAGTCTGACTGCAGCTGTCATGTTTTACAGGAGCCCCAGAACGCCCCAGTTTGTGGTTTCAGAGCCAGTTCCCCCCCAGCCAGCCATGCTCCGCTCAGTGTGGTTTCCCCTCCTCTCCCCCCGCCAGACAGTTTGCTCAGGATTATACAATCTGATTTGCATGATTATATAATCTTCTTTTCAGCAACATCCCTCTGAAAAGAGCAAACAACATAATAGGAAAACCAGTAGCATAAGCCAACTCTTTCAAAACCCAGTGTCTGGAATGTGCAAAGGACACAAAGTGGAGGGGGGAAAAAAAAGTTTTTTTGGTTCTGTTACCAGATTTGTCATACAGCCCTTTCTCAGGAGCATTAATTCCCAGTGAATGTAAGCCATGAAACAATGTGAAACACAAACATCTCACAGATCTCACTGTTGCCAGTATATGACGGGAAGCACCTTAAGGTATGTACAAGGGTTGTTATTTACTTCTTTCACAACAGAAGTTACTTTGGGGCAGTTTAAGAATTCTCAGACGGTTTTTCCCCACCCTGGCCTAAAACACTGGCAGGCAGGTGCTGCCACTGCTGCTATTTTGACACTGGTTTTGTCTTGCAGCTGGTGGAACTCACAGCTTTGACACCACAATTCCAGTGAAGTCTTGGTTCTATTGCACAGAAGCCCAAACACAGTCCTTGCTGATACAGATGCCTCCACTCCTTGTCTCTTCTTTCAAGCACTTCAGACTTTGTTTTAGGACATTGAATAAGTGAAGACTGTCATATTCCAATCTGAAAACAGGCTCTTCTGCTGGCTGCTAAAACTACTTATGATGTCAGTTACTTCAGCAATATTCATCTAAAATTAATGCCTTATAAATAATCAAGGAGTAATCTGCTTCCGTCTGTCAGGCTAACCCCAAAAAGAAACAAGTGTAACATTTTTGCAAGAGAAAAGAAATTAAGGATGACCTGACCTCACAAGCACGCTTGCCAGACAGTTAGACACTCTTCCCTGCATGACCTATTTTTCCCTGCTCCCACCACGGAGACGTTCCAAACAAATAGCCAGTAATTTAGGCTGCTCGAAACACAGAGGGTTGCCACCCAAGACAGTTGGGCATCTTAATGGCTTTGTCAGGTTTCCAAAAGTTTTTAGTGACTTGCTATCTCTTCTCAGGTTGAAACAGAGCTCTATTTAACTAGTCCATGAAGGTCAATGTTAAATGTTTCTCTTTCCCAAAAATTAGGATGCCGGGTATGGATCATGGCCTAACATTTTGTTGTATATTACAGTGTGTGAATGGCCCATATGAAAAGCATATTGAGTACATAGCATTTTTAGTTTTTAACTAAAAACCATGGTTTTTAAGTTAAAACACAAAGAGAATAATTTACAGCTAAAAAAACTTAGCTTATAGCTTAAATGTTCCTATAGCATAAGTTCCAGTGCTGCAATACTTCCGACCTGCTTTTGGAAAGCTGCTCAAAACTACTCCCTTATAAATTCCTATAAGAGTCAGAGAACATCTGTGTCTCTTCCTAGAATCAGATTCTGAACCACTTATCAAGATCCCCATCAGCTGTAGTATGAACCACTGAACACCTGTGGGTTTTCATCTTTTCCACTTGAGAACTCCACAACTTTCTTAGCAGAGACAAAAACCAATGTATCATGATAGAACAGTCTACCTAAACCAGGTTAATTCTCTGAGACACCTTCTAGATCCATTAAAAGGATTGATGGTCCCCTAGCAGAAAACCACTGAGTTATATTATAATCAGATAGACACAGGCACTACAAGAAAAAGGCACAGAAATGGTTACCTTGTGCTAATTCACGAGAAGAGAAATCTTGTGGCAGAGGAGGTGAAAGCAAAATGGAAACAACACAAGTGATGAGGTGAAAGAAAAACAGGATAAATGTGTGCATATGGAAGATGAGGCAAAGGATTTGCTGTCCTCGTGCTGGGGCTTATATAAAGAGACAACAATATGAAGCTGAAGGCTGGTAAATAGGAAATAACATGGAAAAGATGTGCTGTTTCCATTGTCCAAATGTCAAACGTCTTCTAGGAATCCAGGGGGTGGGGGAAGGAGGAGTAATAGCTGTGTAAGCATCTCATAACAGGTTCTTCTCCTTTCTTGAAAACTGCTGGGCTCTGACTCTGGCCCATGTGAGCCCGGGAAAGTCAGAGAGAACGCTGGCTGCACTTTTTCCAGGCTATTTGCATGTGTTCCTTAGTATGCAGAATGTCTCTGTATGTAATTGAATTGTTGTTTTTTGCCTCTATTAATACATATGCAAATGAGTCACTCCTGCAGCTGTGCTGTATTAATCATATGTGTGCTTCTGTCTGTCTGCCCTGCAGGCTCAGGGTCGGAGGGAGGGGGAAGAGGGAATTCAGTCTCTTTAACCTAGAGGAAAACTCACTCATGCAGACAGAGGTCTGCTAGCAAACAGCAGGCCTGAGCTACAACTGGAAGGCAGGCAGGCTGGTCATTTTCCAGTCTTTTTTGATTTTTCATAGATATGGATGGAATCTGAAAGTTATGCAGAAAGGACTGTTAATCTAGATAAAATGAATATGCTAGCTCTGCTAATTCTTTCCCCTGGAGAGGGGAGGGAGCTTTAATTTGACAACCCGCAGAGTAGCCATGATATTGTTTTACCATGTGTATTTACTGTGTGTGTGCTCAGATATTCACAGTGCTCAATAAAAAAAAAAATAACAACAAAGCATTTCTATGTAGTCTGCTGTAATAACTGTTTTTCCTAAGTTGATTGGATTCTGATAAAATTATGTGATCAAGCTTTTCATTCAAATCTATTTTAATAGAATATATTGAGTTTACCCATAACATTGTGCAAGATTCTATCAAAGGCAAGAATGGGCTATTTAAATGCCAACTACAAAGCACATTTACCCACCATGAAGAAGATTTGTTTGAGCTGTGTTCTGTGGTTCTTGCTTTTACATAATCTACCACAACCTCTAGTTTTCAGGAGGTATCCAGAAACTGAGGAGTAGTTGCATCCTGGTGTTGCAGGGCTTGCTTTTGAGTTAATTGAAACTTTTTCCATTTAAAAATGTAGGGATTTTTCAGAGATGCTCTTGGCAATCAGTAGCCTCTCACTCCACACCTTACTTTTATGGTTTAATGAGTATCTTAAAATCATCACTAAGACTTCATAAAAAACCAAGAAACCTTGGAAAGATAAAATTTTGCAAAGACAAGCTACTCCACAACAACCCTGGTTAGATGGTTGTAGCTTCTTTTACATGAAGAGCTCTGGGCCCCACATTTTTCTAGCTGAAGGACCTTGGTCTTCACTGATCTCTTTTGAAATAGCCATCTTGGCTACCCATGGGCAGCACAGGAGGCAAGTATCTAGTGGCCAACACATTTACTTATAAAGCCAGAAAGAAGTGGTGGATAGAAGCAGGGAATATAGATTCTGCACAATGCAACGATTTAAAAAAACTATTTAAAAGGGCATCCAACAAAAAATTACTCCTCTTATTATTGTTATTTGTGATGGCCATAAGAAACAGCACAGCCATACACTGAGCCAATGGCAGATGGACAACTGCCATCTTTTGGTTATGCTAATGAGAAATGTCACTTTTCATGTACTTGGTTGTTTTTTTTCCCCAGATGTGTGTGCTCCCAGTGAAAAACTAATTCTACTTTTTTTTTTTTTTTAATATTGAAGGGGGTATTATAATATTGTAATTTGAGTATTATAATGAGTATTATAATATTGTAATTTAACAGTGCACTAATGATTCATTCCCTACAAATGAAGTCAGAGTCCAATTAATGAGAACAGGTAAAGCAAAAAGACAAACAGGGAAAGGATACTGACTCTTGCTGTTGAAAAGCCAGCTTAGATGGTATTTAAAGGAAGACACTTCCCAGCAAATAGAAGAAGTAACCTTGCACTGCTAAGAAACAGTTTACTTTCTTGTAAGCAAAGAACTGGTTATAGTAATATCCCAGGGAGGTCCTGAATGCAGACTGCAGAGCAAATGAATAATGGATAAAGTATTGCCATCTCTTGGCTACATTCCGTAGAGACAATAATGGGGCGCTAGACTTCCCCTCATCAGAAATCACTCACGTGTCTTTGCAGCTCTGGCATCTTGACTCCCCAAAACAAGGAAAGAATCAAGTTTTCAATATTCAGACGCATCACTACAGTGTATGTACAGTGTTTTCAGTCTTCTTTCACAGATTTGAGGTGTTGTAACACTGGAAGGTTAAACTGCTTAATCTGGCAAAACTGGTTACAGCTAGAGATTACAGCAAGATATCAGAAAGAGATATGCAACCCCCCCCCCAGTTATTACATGTGCTTGACAATTAATGCATGACAATATGGTAATATCTCTTTAGGAGCAAGGGGAAGTTCTGTCCTCAGCAACGTTTCAAATGAAACTTAAGGAGACACTTCAGAGAAACAGCCTGAACTGGCAAGGGGAGGTATGCAGCTCACTCCTGCAATGGTGAAGAAGCCAAAAGGAAGCTGGTATGTAAGGAAAAAAAAAAAAAGTTATCTGACTGAGAAGGCTTTAATTTTACTTTCACTTCATGCTTTACTTTTGTTTCATAGGCAACAGATGTTTTATGGAATACTTTGTATGACCATTGGAACACTTTGCCTCCTGATCAGTGAAACACAGCACACTTGTTAAAGTGCTCTATCCTTTCTAGTGATTATGGATCCTTAAGATACCTAGAAGCAAGGTTTTCCAAAGGAAAATTTCTACTGAGTCAGCACCTTTGCACCTTTGCAAAAGCTTTTGCAAAGCCCTCAAACTCCAAACAGGCTTAATTTTTCTCAAAATCTGATCTCTTGCATCAGTGCCTGCTTGAGGCCCAAATATTACCAAAACTGTGGTCCAGTTTTTAAAATTCCATTTAACTTCCAATTAAAATTCCATTTTAAATCCTTGGTATGCATCTTATCACACAACTGAGAGAACAGCTCTGTAGTGAGAAAAAACTAATTGACCCAAGTACTTAATATAGGAAGTAGAGACAAAAAAAAATTGGCCAGACAGTGTAAGGTCTAAATATGCTCATCATCTTTATACAAATAGTCAGAGAATACAGGACTCTCCTAATGACTGGTGCTCAGAACTGAGACCCAGCTAAAATGCTTTCACACTTAGACACTGATGGGAGGTTCTCTTGATTCATACAGTGACAGATTTGGACACGATGTTGAACACAACCACAAATAATTATGAAGTCCTGTTTCATGCTGAGATGAAGAGGGAAGAAAGTTTGAATGCCAGCACTCCAAACTTTTTGGGGTGTTTTTTTTCCAAGAGCAGATGTTTTCAGGAAGTCTGTATTACATCAGACTGCTATACTGTTTTGACAGGACACAAAATGTCCATACAGTAAGACTACACAGGCAGCTGTCATTATTCATCCAGCATTATCTTTCAATGGAGTTATGGGTATATACAGCATTTGTGTTACTGCCAATTAATCAGTTGTTGTCACTATCTGGTTATTAAACAAGCAATCTGGGAAATCTGAACCATTCCCACTCCCAATGGTGCGGATTCCTCTGAGTTTTCACGTTGTGTGATTAGTTCCTTTCTGTCCTAATGCTCAGAAACTATTCACAAAATAGTTTTTATCAGAGAAGAAACTTTCAGATACAATTTTATAAAGAATTTGCTCAGACTTATGAAAACGTCTATTTTATACTTAGCTATGCCCAAGATGACTGGTACCAGAATAAACCCTTCAGTTTAATTTGTGCAAAACTTGTTACACCACACCTATGTTTACAGCTCTGAATGTTGATCTTCAAGATGGAGGAACTTAATTCCCTTGTCTGCTGAACCATGTAAGAAAACATCACGCTCATATAGGGCATACAGCAGGACTTTTGAGTCATTAGCCTTATTCAGTAAAACACAGTGACAATTTATGTTCAATTTTTTCTCATTCATTTGAAATATAATCACCATCCAGCACCACTCTTGAAGAACAAGACCAGATGATGTTTATGAGGGGAAAAAATTGACGTAAGAAACCCATGTGCTTACCCAGAGGGATTTTACCACACTAATGTTCAGGACTTGAGTTTTCTCAGTAACAGAGGAAAGCTAAAACCACTTTTTTTCCCCAAAAAGGCGTTTTTGTCATTAAAGGTGGGAATGAGTGAATGCACAGAGCTGATAGACAGCACTTTATCAGAGGAGAGGTTCAAGCCTGCACCATGTTAGCTCCTGCTTTTCCAACATGGCCCCATCCATCTACTTCCTTTACAACATCCAACAATGCAAGTTTCAGCTTCCACTCTCGTTGAGTCACTAGCCTCCCTGTGGATACTGGGGATCAAGGCCATCCTGCGTGGCTAATTGTGGCAAATATCAGATGACAGAATCTGTACACCCCAGTGGGGACTCAAAGGCGGGGAGAGAAACGGAGGGCTTTGGATTACAAACCAACAGGGGATTTCAAAATGAGAGATTACATTTTCACCGACAAAGAGTTTCTTTGCTACAGGAAAACAATCAGGTGCTAGTCCCTCTTCTATAAATACAGCGTGCATTTCATTTACAAAAACTAAAATTCAATTTTGACAACCAGGGATAAAAAAAGTACTTCCTGTTGATCTCACAGCACACTACTAAAGCCATGACCCGACTTAAAATTCTCTAGTGAAATAACAAAGATGTGTTTATTGTTACATAAACAAACAGGAAAAATTCCTTGGCTTTGTCTTCACTGAGATAATGTTGTGTATCGAATTTTGCTGGGAGCAACAAACTGAGCATTGTGTCAGGTCCTTTGATCTCCCCTGCTTTAAGTACACAAAGTCTGAAAGATGAGTGATACGGAGGATAGAGAAAGAAGAAAAGAAGGAACATTCCGCTTTTCTGACCTTTCACTGTCTGATGACCAGATGACAGAGGGTGTGTAGGGAACACCAGAATTACAAGTAATGCAAGGGAATGTCTGAAGTTAGAAGAGTTCCTCCTTGGAAGAGACTGTGATGCCATTTAAAGGTGGGTTTGGACCAAAAACATAATGAATCTTCCTTTATGACTCAACAAAGTCATCACTGAGCTAAACTGGATTTGAACAGAATTGGGAAGGCACAGTCTTTCTAGTCTAGCAACTAAGTTGAGCTCCATTCATGTTAGCATAGGTGAGCATCTATTTTGAGTCCTGTATGATAAAACCTTTCCAGAAGCAAATCTAGCCTGACTCTTTCAAATGTCACCAGAAGTTAAGAGGCATGTCCAATTTCAATCAGATAGATTGCAATGATAGCTAAAAATCACTGTTAACACGTGAAGAAAAATAATTTAAAATTTATTTCTAGCATATACATGCCCTTAGAGACTAGATCTGAAAAATTTAAGAGAGTCTACTAAGTTAGTAATTTGAGCCTCTCCCACTGACTGGCTGCCAAACTCTCCCTCGAATTCCAGACATGTAGCAAAACAGCATAGGTGAATTTGGTCAATATTTTCATTTTAATGTTCTCTGCACAGAAACAAGAGGCCTTTGAGGTTCTCAACTTTTCCATAACCTCAACTCATCCTAAGATATTTATGACTGCAGTCACTCTTGCACAAAGCCCACCTTTTAACAAGACAACTGTTATTGTGATAAGGCCTATTTTAATCAGGATACTTCAGCCCACAGCATGCATAGATACAGCCCAAAGCTGGTCCTAAAACGAAAGTAAACCGTCCTACCATCCTACCAGAGCACTGATGCATTATTTTAGGACTAGCAGGACTGACTGCAGAAATAAGAATTAGAATCAGACTGTTGTTTTCGCATTGCTAGCTAGCTCCATGTTTGTTTTTTCCTTTTTCCCCTCCCTCTTTCTTCCATATGTCTGTTCATGTGTGTTTGGCTATTATAAGCACTTTATCAATACTGACGTTACGCCTCAAAATTCATTTCAGAGGGATGACTTCTATGGCTCCCATGATTCTTAAGCCTCCTACAGTATTTGTAACTCACAGAATCAGAAACTAACACACAGACAATGTTGCTTTTCATACAAAGGCACAATAGGAATGAATGTATTAACCTCTGTGGTGCACGGAATGTGTCAGCTTACACACTGGCAGCTATTTCTGTGAAACTCAGCTAACTTCCGCTGGCTGTGTTAAAATAAAATAAAATAAAAAAAAATCTTCCCCAGAACTATGTCCCACGCTCTAGTACGCTGGCCAAACAACTGAAATATCTGATGTCTACTTCACACTGATGCGGGCCAAACTGAGCTGGAGAATGCATTTCACACATCCCAGTTGTAAATGCTGAGCCCTTCCAAGCAGGTATAAAGCTCTGCTGTTCCACGTGACTTGGCAAATAACAATGAGCAGGGAGATGCATTTGCAATGGAGAGTTTGGGGCTTTTTATGTTTCTAGAAAAGAGTGGCAACCCAGACTTTGCAGAGTTAGAGGTGATTTGGATCTTGATTTCCTCTCAGTCCCAAATATTACTTGGCTTCATTCTAGCAGCCAAGCATACACAACAGGTAGCAAAAGTCACACTGTGGCAATGGACATCACATTTCCTTAATTCCAATGACTTGACAAGGGTTGTGTGGCTGATCAGGAATACCCAAAGACTTGATATCATTAAGACCCACGGACATCCCAATGCCTCCAAAATTCAGAACACTGACAGTTTCAATTGGATACATCTGGCTACCAGGTCAGCTCTTTAATGTAGCTGAAAAAAAAAATCGAACTCTTTAGTATCTTTCCACCTGTTTTCTAATTGTCTACGTTAAATTAGAATAATCACTAATTAGCTGCAATACAGCAGCACCTAAAATGCTCTGGGTACCATAAAACACAGTAGGAGGGGCCAGTTATTGCTCTGAAGAGCTTATGGCCTAAAAGGACATAATCATGTTAACGACTTCTAAGCAGTTTAAAAGTGCTTGTCAGGGCAGAGCTTTTCTGCCTGACAATCCATTTCCTTTCGGTATTTTACAGCCTGCATGAGAACAATCTAATGGAAAAGTGTCCTGGTTTCAGCTGGGACAGCACTGGCTTTCTTCTCAGTAGCTGGTAGAGTGCTGTGTTTTGGATTTAGGATGAGAATAACGTTTGATAACACACCGATGTTTTGGTTGTTGCTAAGTAGTCCTTACCCTAAATCAAGGATTTCTCAAGTTTCCCATGCTCTCTCTGTGAAAAGCTGCACAAAAACACTGGGAGGCAGCAAGGCTGGGAAAGCTGACCTGAGCTGGCCAAAGGAATATTTCACAGCAGAGAACATCACGTCCAGTTTATAAACTGGGGACACTTGTTCAGGAGGGGTCAACCACTGTTTGGGGACAGGCTGGGAACCGGTCAGCAGGTGGAGAACAATTGTTGGGTTTTATTCTTCTCTCCTTTTCATTACAATTGCTGCTATCACTATTACTGTATTTTACGTTATATCAATTATGAAACTGTTCTTATCTCAAGCCGTAGGTTTTACCTTCTATTTCCCAATTCCTTTACCCATCCCACTTTTGGGAAGTTAGTGAGTGGCTGTGTAGCACTGAGTTGTTGTCTGGGGTTAAACCGTGCCAAGAAGAAAAGCAAACGTACTGCTATGAGGAAATCCAAAGCACAAACCTAAAAGTAGTTAAGTTGACACCAGAGACACAAAAACGTAACAAAAACTTCCAGCGAGGCAAAAGGAAAATGTGTTATCATTTGATGGCTCTTTTGCTTCAGATGCAAATTTTACCTGACGAGAGGAAACACCAAAACCCCTGCTAATTGCATTGTGTTCCAAAGGGAGAGAAAACTGGTTTTCATATTTACTTAACCTTTGCCTCCTCTACATTGTGCTGGGACTTACCTGCAGTTGGAGTGGGCCTAAGCCCGGTGTTGCTGCGGCAGCAGCTGCCATGGTAGTTGGGATCAGCTGAACGGGGTAGGGGTCACCTAAGTAAGAGAATAATAGAGGCGTCAGCACCTTTTATCTACTCTCCACCTGCAAATTAAAGTCCTGCATTCACTCTTTCCAAAAGCCTTCTTTTGTGTGCCTTGTTGAGGCCTAATGAAAAGCTCTATTGTGCAGCCTTTTACTAACACTCTTTTCACAATTCTGGCTGAGAGAGGAATGTGAATAAAAGGCACAAGCAATTAAGGCGGAAACCTCATCCTTTTTCATGATGTATTTAGGGAAATGGAAAAAAAAAAAAAGTGCACATTGATCAGAAGGCTGCACTTCAAAAAAAGGGAAGAAAGAAGGTGGGGGTGGAGGAGAAGAAAAGGAAAACAGTACAACCTTGATAAGATCACAGCATTAGAAGGGAACAAATTTACAAGCTTGTCCAAAATATGAAGTTAACAAAACTCTGCTCACTGTTAGTAAACTGAGCCTCACGCAGAGTAGGAATGGTACTCAATTGACTACTGTTTTCTTTCAGGGGAGAAAAAGAAATCTCACTTTAGTGGCAGGGTTTGATCCTACAACAGGAAAAAGCACGTGAAGCTAAGGAAATCAGATACAAGCCTTTGAAATCCCTGCACCAACTCCACTTCATGACTTGAGATTTAATTTTGCTTCTGAAGGGAAACGACTTCAGTTTTAGTGAGAACTGCATTGTGCTTAATGAGATAAAGGGATCCAGTAAAGCTTTCAAGAAAAATTGCAGGCATTTATAAAGGAAAATTACCTGAAATGGCAAAAATTGAGATGGAGACCGGCACATGTTAATGATATGGAGAGCTCACTTTTGGTCACTTCTAACATATCTGATTTGTTAAAATAAACTTACTACCTCATCCATAAAACTATTAAGAAAACTGGTAAAATTAATAAGAAATGTTACACATATTATAGTGCTTCTTCAAGTGATAAAATGTTTTAACACTTTCCACCAAAATAAGGCTCACTGGAGCATTTCTGTATGTCCCTATGTTCTGGTGGTATGCCTGATTTCTATGGCACAAAACCAGTCACTGGAAATAAGACTATGGAAAAAGCAGAACACTCTATGAGGAAAATCTACCTAAATGCTGCTGTGCATCTCATTAAAAAGGTAGATTAAAAGTACTCCCCTTTATTTTGCTTTTTTGAATGAAAAAATAAAAGAGACAATTAAGGAGGTAATGCAGGCTGTGCTGTACAATCATTAATAATTATTAATGAATTAAAGTTTCAAATGTCATTAAGCCTTAGTTACAGGAAACANATGTGATGGCACAGAGAAAACAGTGGTCACAGAGTCAGGGACAATGGTGTTCAGCTGCTTCCACACCACCGGTAGCCCAAGGGCTGATCTCAGCATAATTCCAAAAGTCTCTCTTAAAGAAGACATTCTGATCAAAAAACGGCCATGAAAGAAGATAAAGTTTTTNATCTAATTTTTTTTTAAATGTTAGAAGTAAGCTGTGTTAGTGTACCCACATTCAGCTAAGCAGCTAATGTTTATTTTCCCCTTCTATAATGTAACCCTCTTTAGACCTTTTCATTCAAGGATTCTGATCTCCTCCTGTTAAGAATTAAATACCACAACTTCTAGTAATGGAGGACCAGAAACTGGGCTGGCAAAGCACCTTAACAGATATTTAACTGAAATAACTGTGCATGTTTATATTTAAGAACATCTTAAGTAATGCTTTGTTGACTGGAGCCTCAGTCTTTCAAGGCTGACCAGCCAAGCAATGCAAACCAAAATGTCCACCCAGGCATCCCCATTCCCAAGTGTCTTTGCACCAGCCTCAGGCCACAATACTTCCATTTATTTATTTGTCAATGGGCAACAGATTTCCTGACATGCTTGGCTTTCTTTTTCTTCCCCAGAGACTGCCATTGTTTTACATTTTTCCAATTTCATTTTGCTTTCTGAGGCACCCACCTTCCTTTTCCTATCATGGACTGAATCAGAAATTTTTGTGACTCGACATTTTCTGGAGAGCTATCTTGTGACCTAAGCAGTGGGCCTTACACATGTGATGGCACAGAGAAAAACCAAACAGTGGTCACAGAGTCAGGGACAATGGTGTTCAGCTGCTTCCACACCACCGGTAGCCCAAGGGCTGATCTCAGCATAATTCCAAAAGTCTCTCTTAAAGAAGACATTCTGATCAAAAAACGGCCATGAAAGAAGATAAAGTTTTTAATTTTTCAACTGAAAAAAAAAAAAAAAAAAAAGGATGAGGGGAAGTTACTCAGTAGGATGCTGATTCTTACAGCCCATTAGAGTTCTAGTTTTGAACGATTTGTATTAAAACACAGATATTAAAACATCAGCTTCCATGCACTCTCCCACATTTCTCTCCACACACATGTATAAGTCTCAGTCCATCATGCTAATTCATAACTCCCACTATTCCCACCAATAGCCCAGTGGAAGAGCCAAGATTAAAACCCACAGACAACTCTTCAGACACTTCAGACCCAGGGAAGGTTTTGGGACCATATCCATGAAGATGCCAAGCACTCATATTGACATCACACAGTGCAGGAGCAACTGCCAGCCCTCACTCAAAATACTAACAAAGATCTCATGTCTTATCTGATAAATACACATTTTTTGCTGTTACTCTAGAGCATACCACCTCTTTCTACTATCCTTGAATTTATTCCCATATCAGAGTGAATATACTGACTAAGCAGTTTTGGCTAATTCTGAAATCTGGGAAATGCATGTCTTAACTATTTCATTACATCTTCAGTAAAAATCTTATTTTTAGATGTCAGAAGTAGCTACATTTTTTTTCCCAAGCCCTAGGAACATTTTAGGAATGTGAGACAAGACATACAGTTCTTAGAAATAGGTATTTCCCAAGCCATTCACAAATCTGTACCAATGAAAACACCAATAAAATCTCAAACAATGATATTGCATTTCAATTTACAAAATTCATTATTAATTGAATGCATGCAGGCAGGAGCATCTTTCAGTTACCAAAAGAAACATTTTGTGCAGTCATTTCATGTTCCAAACTACCTCTCTTGTAATGTGTGGACTTTTTGTACAAACAAAGCATCAGAGAGAAGTTTTATTGTTGTTGTTTTTCTTTAGTAGGCCATATGGTAAAATCTGGAGCAGATCAAAGGCTGAGATTTTTATGTTGATAACAAGGTAAAAATGATTTCATTAGCTGATGTATCATTGCCTAATAAATAATTATTTCCCAGCTAGTTGGTGACACCTCTTTGAAGAACAGAGCTATTCAAGACTGGCCACATAAAGACAACACAGGATTTTTGCACTGGTGTTGCAGCAGCTAAAGAAGGGAAGGGTAAATGTCAGCCTGGGGAGGCTGAGGGGGAATATTAGAGGTGTTGATGCCCACTGTGGACAATGCCAGTGGATCAGGGCAGAACACAAGGCTAAATCCTCAATTCTGTGCCAATACTTTATTTCTCTATCCTTCTTCTGGTCCGTCTTCCACAAACATACCCAGAACCTCTTTCCTGATAATTTATGCACTGCAACTTCTTTCAATTTCAAATCACACCTTCATCCTTGCCCAAAATAATCTTCCAAGATCTTGCTTACAAGAGGATTTTTCATGAAGTACATTCACTTTCAAACCACTCTTTCTATGAACTCTCCTATGATCCTCCACTGAAAACACTCTTCTGCAAAAGCTAAGCTGTGGTACAGAGCCAAGTGGACATCCTGTCCCAACACAGAAAATAACAGCCCTGTGTTCAGGAACTTGAATTTCAACTGACTGGCTACCAACTCATGGGTAAGAAATGATTCTGTATCTGTTGAAATACAACAATGGCTCTTAAACCATTCATATGTTTTCCAAAATTTTATCAAAGGAGTTTTTTAAGTTAAAAAACATTAAGGCTTTTTTTTTTTTTTTTTAAAGTGAAAACAAAGCATAAGAGTTAACATTATGTCTGTTGCACCATTCACGAAAACTCTTAAGATGTTTTTTGTATTTCTTTTTCTGTCACTCATCTCATTTATTCTCCTTCATGGTGTAATCCCCCCTAGTGTCTTGTCTTGTCTCCTGACAGGCTGCAAGCTCTTCAGAGCAGGCACAATTGTCTTACTTGCTATATAAATCAAGTTACATGCTAATGTTAAATTATAATGTTTTGACAGGATTTTAAAGTTGAACCTGATTATATGAAACAATAGAACACTGATTTTTTTTTCCCTGAAATTTTCTTCTCTTATGAAAAGGATACCAGAAGAGGAGAAGTAGGGCGTTCATTTCCCTTGATTTTTTAAAAACTCATTGTTTTTCTCCCCCCTATCTTTCAGGGACATCAATTGAAAAAAAGTTGGAGATCATGGAAGAAGAGAAAAGAAAACACTGTGAAGAATATGAAGAGTATGGAACAAAACACGGGGCAACTTTTTCAGCACCTGGCCTGCTGGAACTGGATGGGCTCCATGTCTCTGTTAAGGGCAGAAGAATTGTAGTTTATGAACTGGTGGAACTCACTGAGAGGGCTTTAAACTAGGTTTGAAGGGGGAAGGGGATGCAGCTGGGCTGTCTGCAAGCAGGCCCAAGGGTGGCAAGCCTGAGTTAGGAGTAAAATCAGTAGCCCAGCTGAGGTGCGTGTACACTAATGCACACTGCATGGGAAACAAGCAGGAAGAGCTAGAAGCCATGGTGCAACAGCAGAGCTGTGATGTAGTCCACATCACAGGAACGTGGTGGGATGACTCACAAAGCTGGAGGGCTGCACTGGATGGCTACAGGCTCTTCAGAAGAGACAGGGAACGGGGCAGAGGTGGAGGGGTGGCCCTTTCTATTAGGGAGGCTTTTGATGCCACAGGTATTGGAACTAGTGATGATGGAATTGAATGCCCATGGGCAAGAATTAAGGGCAAGGCTAACAAGGCTGACATCCTGACTTCTGCCTCGAGGGATTATGGATTTAAATTTGTAAGAAAAAGAGTATGAAGAAGACATCACCAGAGGCTTCCAAACTGGTTCCCTGATTTTCTCTGAGGATAGCTCTGGACAGTATTGGCTGAGAGATTAGTCTGTTTAGTGTTTTAGAGAAACAATTCAGTCTACAGAAGGGATAGGTTTGGAGGGATCTAAAAGCAGCCTTCCAATCCCTACAAGGTGATCAACAAGACAGGCCAGGCTCCCTCTGGTAAGCTTTGCTTGGAGGACAAGAGCTGATGGACATAAAGTGAATCAAGAGAGGGTCAGATTTTCCCCACAAGGACACCCAGATGTTGAAACAAGCTGTCCAAACAGGGTTATGCACTCTCTGTCCTTGGAGCTTTGCAAGCCCCAACTGAATAAAGCCCTGAGTAATCTGATCCTATCTCCCTGATGACCCTGCCTGAAGCTAGACGTTGGACTGCAAGCCTTCTGAGATCCCTTCCAACCAGAATAACCCTATGATTTCAGGGTACACATTTTTTAATTTTTTTTCTGTATCTGTTGAATAAATTACTCAAAAACTCCAACTCCCAAGGAAAGCCAAAGTATTTCCATAAAGGTTTGTACCTGCTCATGAATTTAAAAAATCAGGACTCTAGTTTGTTGCCCAACTATGGATAATAGTGAAGTAACACCAGACATCTTCCAAGGCCTAGAAACTGAGCTGAAACTACCAGCCTGTTTTTACAGGTCCCCAGTGTTTTGCCTGTCTGCTTGGTTTTCATCAGAATTATCAGGAGAAGCCACACAGAGATCAGGGGTAAGGAATTCCTTCATTTACAAACAGTCTTTAGTTGTCTTGTTATATTTTGCAGCCTTGTTTCCTTCCATTACTTTTGTTAACCTTACAGAACCATCACAATCTCATGGATGCTAAGAGGCAAAGCTGTTACCAAAAATTCTTCCTTCTTGCTGTTTCTATCCACAATGCTATTACTCTTCCCTTGTCCTGGGGGGAATATGAGGGTTTAGTCATATGCTCATTTTCTTCCAAGGCATAAACAGTAGCCCTGGAAGATGACTAGCATCTTTCTGAAGAAGTTACAGTGTGTGGTCTTCACAACACATGGTTTCTATTTTTGTCATTCTGATAAAAACACGGCAATGTCAATAGCTTTTTCTTGTGATTCGGTGATTGTCAATGACCTGCATGTCAGCTGACATAGCTGGCACAGTTAAACCAGAAATTAGCACTCAAGTCGCTTTAGAAGACAGAAACATGGACACTGAGCACAAGTAAAATTATAAGACAATCCACATGACACTCCATTAAACAATGAAACATGTGACTGACTGAAAAACAGAGACACATCAGCAATTTTCCCCAAGGAAGTTTATGGTATTTAACTCCTAAACATTAATTTTATTGTATTATGTGAGGAACCAATTAACTGCGAGCTTCATTTTTATCAGACATCAGAATTATTGTTCAGAACATAGATGAACGGTAAATTCAGCATATTCCAATTTTATTAGGCTTGACTTTGTTAATCTCTCATATTTTCCCAACTTTAAGAGGTAATTAGATATTTCATCAACAACTTTGTGAATGATTTTATTTAGAACACTTCCAGCAGCAAGAAGCTGATATGTAAGACACATATAATGTAGCTATTGTATATTCAGATTACCCTCCCCCCAAACTGGATATGGTTTAAGTAGTGATTAAAGTGCTTTCAAAAAACCTCGTGTTGAAGACATCTGACTGCAAACACAATATGATTTGTTACAACAAATTATCCACAGAGGACAGGACAAATGGGCAAAAAACCCCAATTCTTGCTTTCAAAATCTGTCATATTACTATAAAAATAACAAAGATATCAGCAAATAAAAGGCTATCTAGAAGCTTTCCTGAGAATTTGCCAGTAACCTGTAAAATGTACTTGGGGTGAATCCCATTTCTGAAAATACAGACTTGGCAACTATTGTCTCCTGGAAAAAGAAAACAAATCCTAAAAATCTCCAAATAATTCAATTTCTCGCACACCGTAGTTTAGAGAACAAGGTGTGTTGTTCTTCATCTTCCGCAGAAGAAACTACATGGAATTCAAGAGCTTCAATCACCCTGAAAAGCCTCAGGACTGACAGAACACACCACACTGCTTTAGGTGCAAGTCAACATTTCCTTTCCCTTTTAACACAATGATCAAATGTTTTGGGAAGTGCTGGAGTGCAGTTTCATAATTTAATCTTACTTAGCAGCACTAATTAGGGAAGACCCATCAAAGTTCAGGCTACTCTGTGTAGCTGACTTGGAAATTACTGGCAGACAGTGCTGCAGATGTAGAAGCACAAAAACATTCTGACCTGGTCCATGCTGATACTTAGATTTCTTGAAGAAGACCCAGAGAACACTGTTCTCACCCTAACTCCTTCGGCCTTTTTTGTATCTCAGTCCCCAGCAGCAGTCCCTTGTGCTTTCCCAAACCTTTGTTTCATCCCCTTTAGTATCTCTTATATAGGAGATACAGCCATGCCTTAATATTCCACACACAAATCCATACATATGTGCATTAATAAAATGATCATACTACCTACGACTGACGAGCAGCTTGCTCAGAGGCAGAACTATGCAGCTTTTAAAGGGCACAATACAAAACTTCTTCTCTTCTATCACTCGCACCATTTTTATGCTTTCAAAGCACTTCTCAAATATTAATTAGCTCTAAATTAATTCTAATTATTTCTAAGAGTGGCCCTAGCAGATCTGTATCATCTGGTGTGAAATCTGACTTCAGTGAAGTCAACAGCAACAGCTCCTCAGACCTCAGCAGAGCTGACATTTCCCTTGCCATTGCTAAAATCCTAGGAGTTTTGTCTATTATCTGGTAAGTACCATAAGTAGAGCTGAACTCACAACAGCAGGAATAACAAGTGATAAGGTTATGGAATGAGAAGAAAAGAAGGGTTAAATGACCTGAGCCAATCTGTGGAGCTCAAACTTTGGGAAATGCAGTAACTGGACTCTGTTTGATTTCAGCATCAGCTGAAATGGAAGGTGCTCGCCTGCTGCTACAAACAGTTTAAATAGTTGGGATATGGGGGTCAACTCCTAAAATTTGCTCATGCTGCCAGTCACCAACCTAGTTAACAACTAACCTTGAAACATCAGCCCTTTATAAAAAGATTTTATTATGTATTTATCTAAAAATTACATATTATGTGTATAATAACATACATATAAAGAGGCTGGCATGAAAAATCAAAACATTTAAATTTCAAATGGTACACATTGCATGAACAACTGAGTCTAGGGCAAATAAGTATGTAATCAGTATTTACCTTGCTAATTGGGGAAAATATAGCCCATCACATACTGCCAACTTATTTTTCTCATAAGAAAAAGTACTTCAGTTGTAAATAATAATATTAAATATTTTATAAATGCAATTATATCCAGGTATGGAGCTTAAAAATTAACTGGAACCACAGATTATGAATTTTTCTCTCAAATAGAAATGTAATCCTAATAGAAGTTCCTCCCTTCATCTCTGCCAACTTTACCACCACACAATATGCCATAGAGAAAAAAGGGGAAGTGTCAACTTGTGTAAATTGTCCCTTATGTAATGCAAACCATCTGTTTAAAAAAACAAAACAAAATGAAAACCCAAGCCACTCCTAAGCATGATCTGCTATGGAGAGAAAGAAAGAAAAGGAAATGTAGTACATCAAATTGGAAGCCAAAGACCATGACCTGCCACGTAACCATGGAGAAAATATTTACCCCTCTCCTCCCTTTATTTACCCAATTTTGAAAAATATTTGGAAAAGCATAATTGAATCATTTGCTCTGCACATAATAGAGACTGATATTGCTGTATTTTTTGAGCATTTCATCTCTCTAGAATGTTTTCCATCAGGCTGGAACCAAGCAGAGAAAAACCCTTTTGTTTTCAATAACATGTCACACAATGATGCCACCACTGGGTTAGAAGGTCCCTGAGTCCTCAGTCACTGCAACCTGGCAAAGGATGGGGGATAAAGCATCAGTACACTTCTGCCCTGTTCTTCTAGTCTTCCTTAGGTATCTGCCATGAAAGGAGTCTAAATTGACCACTGCTATGAAGTGTTACAATTATTTTTGTGTTATCTTCAGTCTAAATGCTCAGAAAACAAAGTATATGTAGATAAAACAGTGCTCTTCCTTTCCAGCTTCTGTCTGTAAGTCATGAGTCCTTTGGTAAGCACAGCCTGAGGAAACCTGCTACACACACACTCTGAAACCATTGGGAGACTTCCATCTGACCCTCTCTTGGGAGGTACAGGTGAATCAGAAAGCTCTGGATAAGTTAATTAGGTTTTATTATCTAAGCTGAATGAAAACAAAGAGCAGTACAACTACTTGTCATTTCTTTTCTTTTGCTGCCCCTGAGGCTTGATTACACATTCTCTTCCATCTACAGCTGGCCTGGCTGAAGAGGCCACCAGCTCCAACCACAGCCCACTGCCAAAAGTCATCACGGTGCCCAGGTTGCTTCTTTAATCCCTTCCCAACACATATCCATGAAAACAAACCATCCCAGTTTAAGCAACTTTAACAGAGAGTCCTTGCTGTCCCAGCCTGGACAGAAGCAAGTTTGAGAATGCTTAACCAAAAAGCTTGGTCCATACATCTTTTGGAGATCTGACTTCTCACAGGGTCAGGGTGCAGAACAGCATAAACGTCCCTTTGAACGTGTCTCCAACAGACATTCAAAGCCAAGGAACTCTGCATCACTAGCTAGTTATGAAAATATTGGTTGTTGAAATAATTCTCTCTTCCTTCTCCCCCAAATTTTCAAATCTCATTCTTTTTGAGGAACAGTATATGAAAACTTTGATAGTTTTTGTTCTTTGTGACCGAAACTGATTGTCACATGGAGATTTCTATCATTCCTATGTGCAGGTTGTAAATGCTAATAAATAACAGAATCATCACTAGAGAATTTCTATTAATCAGCCACAGAAAATAATTCTGAAAAATGCAATCAGTCCAGAAAGAAGGGCAGGTTTTCCAAAAGGACTGTGAAGACGTACAAGTGAGATGCCATTTGCATCAGGCACATAAACTAATTTTAAAACATAGAATGGCAGTCATGTACAGATGATGCTAGTGGGGTCTTTGGAAGTTCCTAGGAAGGCTTTGCTCCCAGAAGCAAACTCACTGACAACTAGGCATTTAACACATTCAGAAGCTCAGCAAATTCATCTGCTGTACATTCTCTGTTGCAGTCCAATGCTGGTACTACAGCCCACTTCAGCTCAGTTTGAGCCAGCACAGGTGACTGCACTGAAGTTTGCAGTACAAGAATTTGGTAAATATCCCTAAGACTTCGTTCCTCCTGTCTTTGTCACTCTTAAGAGGAAGGTTAAGTCTCCTAAATCACTCAGGCGCTTAAAGAAATTTTATCCAAAGCTCTCTGGTTTACAGACTTTGCCAACTGGACTGATACACAGTAGGACAAGCAAAAAAATGGGAGAAATACGTTGTAATAGTCTGTCAAAAACATTGCTTGATGTGAACATACTATGGTTTGAAGGCAGCTAGGTGTAAGGCAGCTGGGTGAAGCTTTCTAGGTGTAGCTAAATGTGTATGTGAGATTTTGTTTACACTAGATGGTGAGTGAAAGGAAGAAACCCTTTGGACTACTTATCACTCCTCTTCACCTTCTCAGTCAAATTCAGCCAAACATGCCAGGCAATCACCAAACACAGAGCTGTCTTTTTCCACTGGCTTCTGCTCAGTCCTGCATCTTGGCATACTGTTAATTCCAAGCCTTACTGCCAGAAGAAGCAGAAACTTTGCTCTTTTGGCCTTTCAATTTTCAAGGTTACACAAACATGTAATGTCATAGCTATTTCACAGATGTGAGGAACTACAGAACTATCATGGGGTTGATGTGCATGTAGTTCAAAGAAGGGAAAAAACTACCTTAACTCCTTCTATCCAAACTGGACCTCACTAACATGGAACTAATACAGTCTGCCAGATATGTCTAACGGGGTGCTTTCCTGACCTTTTCCAGACCTACAGTTCTGGTAGCATTCCTGTTCAGTGTTGTGGCTTACAGCTACACATTCTGCAATGTGAATCACTGCTTCTCCCAGTCGAGAGAGACTGAGTGTGAAATCACTGGAAGAACTGAATGAGACTATGTTTTGGCACTGCAGCTGCTGAGAGATGTGAAGTGTTTGGAACACTACTTTTCAATAGTGGTCCCAGTCTGTAAAATATCAGGAAAAGGTGTTAGTGGCCAAAGAAACTGAGTTAGTGCTCAAGTACTGTGTCTGTGATGTTCAGAAGCTGAAAGCAATCTGAAATTGTGGGCTGAGCCAGCTTAACTAAAGAAAATCTTTTCATGTTCTAAGTTTACAAAAATGCAGCAGTGGCTAGTGCTGAGTAAATCAAACCAACTGATGAATTAATGAGTTAGTCAATGATACAGATGGATACAGCGACATGGATGTAACAAACACCCATACTAGAGACAGAGAAGGGTAGAACAAGCAAGTCCTGGATAACTCAGTAGAAAACTGATGGCAGAAGAGTTATACAAGTACAACTGCATGAAAACAAGTCTATGAAATTCATGCTCTAGCTAAGTTTATTCACGGAAATAAAGTTCCTTCATCATTTCTTAACTTGTATTTATTCTCATCGTGTTGACAGGAACATGAAATCCTATACAAGGCTTAAATAAAATTATAAAAAAAAAAATCTGCGGAGTGTAGAGAACAATACAAATCTTTCAAAGATTAAAAAAGTAGATGCTGTATTTTTTAGTGTTAGGCTCTCACAAATATCCTCAGAGTTTGTGTTAGTCCATCAAACTGAAAGGCATATGCTATCTTTGATCTCTGTGCAGAACCTCCGTTGAGATTAATGTGAGCTCTGTGTGAAGAATAGGCCCTCAGTTCACAAATAGCAAGCAGTCTGCTTCAGGAAAAAAACATGTTTTCTTACAACAGTGTTGAAATTTATTGGGAAGTTTCAAATAGCTTCTCTTCAGATGCAAGTTTGTGGTCATGAGCGTGTTCACTTGTCAGAAAGACCTGTCAAAGAGAAGGTGCACAAATCTACCTCTTGTGTGAGATGTTTGGCTGTTATGTTGAAACACATTCTTCATCTCTGACAAGCTTTTCTCATACTGTAACAACTAATCCCCTGTTTTGCACTCATCTCTGCAAGTTAATGGCTTTGTCCATCGATGAGGTGTTATTTTTACACACACTGGCATGAAATTGTGCCCTATACCCACTTCCAGCTAAAAAAATCTACAGGACTTACTGCATCCCGCCTTGTAGCTGAAACCAGGAGGAAGAAGGAATCCTTGCTGTGCAGCTGCTGCTAGGGTTCGTTGGTCTGGAGGGAATACGGGAATCATTAATGGAGGCAGCTGACCCTGGACCTGCTGAACAGGAGAGGCAAAATCAAACACAGAATTTTTTTGGGGGGGACCATGTCTGGTAATATGCTTTCTGTCACTTCTGATCTGACAGGTCTGGTTTGAATACACCTCTTGGTTTTGGGGTGTTCCAGCAGCATCAACTGTTGAGCTTCGTCTTCATTACCAAACACTTCATATGAATTACGTTAATCCAAAGTAAACTGAAATATTTCACTAAGGCATAGCTATATCCCACTTAATTATTCCCCCCACAGTTCATGATGACTCACTTAGCTCTGACTGTAGGGGGGTACTTTCTTCTCTTTTATTGAACTGTGTAGCTGTCTCTGTCTCAGACAGCAGCTTTCACCCTGACTGAGCCCAAACACAAAGACACCTCCTCAGAAGGAAAAATAAGTGCAGAAGTAGCACACAGCACAGCCAGTACTATTTTTCTGCTCATACACATGCACTTATCTGTATATGTGAAAAGATAGAGTCTCTGGGATGGTCAGAAAAAAGGCTGAGACACTTTATTCACAAATAAAACAGCTATGTCTGAAGTGTTAGGCCTTCAAGTTTGCACAGCAACTCTACACAACCATGCAAGTCAGGAAGTGGAAAATATTATATTGTAAGTGGATACTGCAGGGGACTTAAGACATGCAGAAATTAGTCATCAAAGCTGGAAGTGGGCCATGGCACAATGTCTACTGCTGTTGCTTTTACCCAGTTCCGTTAATAGCTTTTAATTGCTAGAAATGGAAGTTGTCTCTGTATTTCATACAGGAGAGAAACACAAAGTTTGCTGGATTAAAATGCTAAATTAATATTTTCAATTTAAAACCCCCACTGTATTGACCAGATCAGTCAGTAAAGAAAGACTGGCTCAGTTTTTAAGAGAGCTCGTCTAGATTTTTAATGGCACTGTAAAGCTGAGGCATCAGAGATAGATACGTTTTCTAAAACGACAATTTGTTTTGTGGTCTGTAGCCTTAAGTAACTCAGAAAATTAGAGTATCAATAGCCAATCTTCTATGCCAAGGGGCACAAAAAGGTGTTACTCCCTTCACTACTGCCTGGACAGTAGAACTGGCAAAAGAGAACTGCACCAGTCCTTGGCTGCCCCTGTTCAGACTACACCATTTGCACTTAATTTTATTTTCATTTCATCTCCTTAAAATCCAGGCCATGTCTTGGTTCACCCAACATCATTACCAGGCATAACAGTGATACAAAATTTGGGATTACCATCCCTTTAAATTATGCTGGGAGCTGTCAACACCCCTGTGTGTGCCGACTGCATCTTTATAGTCTGAAACAATTTTCAAGGATGGAGTTCAAGATCACTGTTGACAGAAATTCTTGCAGTGGGAGATTAGGATTGGGGCTGAAGACAGTGCAGATGTAGCTCCTCTCACTGAACTAGCTTGATCCATTTTTTGTTACTTCAATATTTTTCTTTCTATTCTGATCCTGTTAATTAGAAGGCATATATATTTTCAACTGAAATTCAGGAGAAAAAAAATATAAAATGTGATTTGTTCTCTATCTGCACGCAGTTATCCTACAGCTGTCCAATACCTGCCTCTTCTTCTTGTGGGGGTTTTTGTTTGTTTGTTTGTTTTCTTTGAGGTTTTGTGGTTTGCTTATTTTTGTTTTTTAAGACAAAGACAAAGTAACTGTATTCTTTTAGAACAAAAATGAACAGCCATGCGGAATTTTTGCATAGTACTCTTCTTCGGCAAAAAGCCACAGAACTTTTTTTAAAATGGTTTCCAAGGATGAAAGTGACTTTGCCAAGCGAAGAAGCTTCAAAACAGGACTCAAAAACACTAATAGAAAGACAGATGGTTCTACTAAGTGCTTTGCTGCCAAAAAAAATGTTAAAAAAAAGTGAAAAAAATGGAGTGATGTTATTGAAGCTGACTGCAAAGTTCTCTGATGACTGCAAATACTCTTGTCCCACTGCAAGTGTTAACTCTGCCTCCAGGGCTAATATAACTAAAGCACCACACACACACAAATTGTCATTGCCAAGCCCACAATGTAGCTTAAGTCTGCACTTGATTCCAAGTGACTGCCAAACACATGAGCAAAACACCACAGTGAAAAATTCCCATTTAGGAAAACATTTACCAGGAAAATGCCCTTTCTTCCTAAATCTGACTGCTGCATTTCATTTTTTTTTTCAGACTGCTGCTCCTCTTTAACTCTCCAAGGGGCCTTATAGCCCCTAATTTCAAATGACACAACCCCACTTGCATTAAGGAGGTAAAAACTATAGAGTGGTGAGGATGGTTTGCATGGATATAGAAATAACACAGTCAAAACAATGTGATTTTCATTCCAGGATGGAATGTATGTAGCAGCACTCAGCTACACTTCATTTTCTCCTAAACACAAATAAATGCAAACATTAGTTTATTTTAATCCGATTACGTGAGGCAGTATCATACAAATTAAGGACTCTTCATTTTTATGGCTCATTTAACTACTACATCTTAACTCGTTATGTTTATTATTATTAACTAGAATTGCAAGGTACAAATGTTTCAAGTGGCTTTGAATACAGGCCCCCCTTCTGAGTTTTTCATCTAAGATGTTTTCCTTTTCCTTTTTTTTTCTTTTCAAGGTATTGCTACATCAGTTAAATCTCTCTTATGTTTTTTATTATATGGCTTACATATCTACCAATATTTTCAGGATTGTAACTTCTTGATACTGCATTTCTAATCTGAATATAATGGACTGCAAACCAGAGCTATTTTCCAGGCCCTTCAATTTGTTCTGCTAATGGACATATGTCCATAAAAAGAAATACCTCTTCAACAATCTAATAATTCATACAGCTGTCAAGGCTTTCCACTGGCCAGCCTCTCTACGTGATGACCTCTTCTCAGTTGTAATATCCTAAAGGAGAAAACTGTATTTAAAATCCTCACAAAATTCCCAATGGATTTAATGAGCTGCAATTTCACCTTGTAACTTCTTATCTACTTTATGATGTTAGTCTGGATGATACAGATCCAATCTTCCAAGGCCCATTTTTTCATACTGTTGCCACTGTGTCAACTGATCACACTGTTCCCTGATTTCCCTTTTAATTTGAATGCCACATCAACTAGAATATTCTTGTACTGCATGGAAAACTGCACGGGTATGGCATGCACAGAAAAGGCACATAATGCACATAAAATAACAAAGAAAAGCACCAAAAGTCATGAGAGCCAAAACATTCTACGCAATCAATTCTCTAGTCAAGGTATTTGTACTTTCATCTCTCTGACAAGTTATTTGAATCAAGAGGCAAGCCCATGTTACAATGAAAGAAGCACCAATTACCATTTAGTTTAAGAGAAATATCACGCTTAAGGAAGCAGATGCACAGGAGTTCAAGCAGCCAAATAAAGTCAAGGTTCTTTCATTCATAATGAGGACAGTAAATCATCCTCTCTAATGGCAATGTATTTTTAGGAGCATGAGAAACTCCAACCAAATGTAATCTAGAGCCCAAACTGAACCCAGGTGTGTTGGTTCTGCACAGCCTGGTTTTTGGTAATGGCAGGAGGCATGGATGTGACTTCTGTGAGAAGCTGCTGGAAGCTTCCACCACATCCAGTAGAGCCAATCCCTGATGGCTCTGAACATGGACATGCTGCTGGCCAAGGCTGGGCCAGTCAGAGATGATGGTAATGCCTCTGTGATAACAGATTTAAGAAGAAAATCAAAACAAAGATAGTGGGGCAGTTTT
>WAAE01011282.1:0-24306 GCA_013400495.1 Nicator chloris | reverse complement strand
GGGATGCAGAGATCCACCCACAGCCCCTGGGGAAGGTGCCCATGCTGGAGCAGGTGGATGCCTGCAGGAGGCTGTGATCCAGGGGGAGACCCTGTGGAGAGAGGGTTCCTGCTTCCAGGCTGGAGCAGCCTGTCCTTGGAGGGCTGCACCCCGTGAAGAGTGACCCACACTGCAGCAGTTTGGGGAGGGTTGTTTGCCCATGGCAGGGAACTGTCTCCTGTGGGAAGGGCCCCCACAGTCTCACAGGGGAAGGACTCCTCTCCCTGAACAGCAGAAGACGAACTTGGGTGACAAAGTGACCAAAACCGCCGTGCCCTGTCCCCTGTGCTGTCAGTGGGGAGAAGGGAGGGGCTGGAGGAAGAAAAGGTGTTTTTAACAGCTTATTTTACTTCTCATTATCCTCCTCTGACTTTGTTAGTAATAAATTCACTTTGTACTTCCAAGTTGAGCCTATTCTGCCCTTGGAGTGTTTTCTCCCAGACCTTAACTCATGAACCCTTCATTTAATTTTTTTCTCTCCTCTGCCCAGCTGTGGCAGAGAAGGGTGAGTGAGCGACTTTTGTGGGTGCCTCATGTTTGCCCAGTGTCAAACCACAACACCAGGAAACCTTCTTAGCTGCCACTAAAAATCAAAGAAAGAGACCATCCCTAAAGAACTTAATGCAAAAACAAGTATGACAAGCACATGACAAACAACTAATAGTAAATCTACTGTCCAAGTGGGAAACTGGGGCACCCACAGTTGCCTGCAGAGATTTTTGATTTTGAAAAGTGCCTCAATATATCCTTATTTGTTTCAGTGCCTTTGAAAAATCTGACCCTAAATGGCTTATCATATCAAAGGAAATTTGTTGGTAAACTTGGAACCAATTCAAGCTGTTGAAGCCTGGGCCAGCATCTTCACAAATCTGTGCATGTCCTTTATGACTTGACCATAACAAATCCAACCACACAAAGACATTGCGTTCAACATCGTCACAGTTAATATTTCCAGGATTCTCAGCTTCATTGTAACTGTAGTATTTCCACCTAAATTCTGCTCTCCTATCTACTTTTAGGAACATACTATGGTTACCACAGCTACCTAAGCAGCAAGCAGTGTGTTTTTAACAGTTACCCCTACTGTTTGCTACTAGCTGCTGTTGTGACTTCCACAAATTTAGACTGCAAACACTTGACAACTACAGTTCTATTTTCTGTAAAAAGTCATGTGTGCTTTGGGTCACTATGTAAATAGCTGCAAAGGGAAAATAATTTAAAGAAACATTAAGATTGCCAAGTTAGGCATTCGTGGCTTAGGGAATGCCTGAATCAGGGAAGCATGCATGACCTTATTTTGGTTCTTTATGCCCCTGCATCCAGACAGAATCTCTAAAGTTCAGAGTTTCCCCTTGCACATGACTCTTGCTTAATCTGGAAGGCTTATACCATTTCTCACGTAAATTAAATCCACACTTTCAGCAAACCTAAGCCCCTAAAATAGCAGCTGCTATCAGTTTTATTTATTTTCTCTTCATACACTTCCACCAATTTCATTTCCGCAGCTGCTCATTACATATTTATTAGCATCAACTTTTATATAAGTTTTCCTCTCTCCAAGGTAAATATCTCAATGCATTTCCCAGCTTCTATATGCATGTAACATCTTCCACTGAGGGCCAAATGCTGCTAATGCACACATCTCTAGTTCTTCAGAAGTTATTCTATTCAGTTTGGTGAGACTGGTGATAGATAATGAATTACTCAGTGTGGGTAAGAACAGCTGTTAAAAGCAACACTCTCTTCTCTACAACCTGATGAAACTCTGAATGGTACTTTACTCTTGAACTTTTCAGCAGATGCCCTTCAGGAGCTGCAGGAGCATCTTTGCTGAAATGGACTCCTGTGTGGTTGCTTCACGGAGAAGTGTGGCTAATTTTTATTTTCATCTGAGTTACTCTCAGCTGCCTCAAATAAGTTCAGGTTTTACGTTCCTAGAACGGTGGATGCACATGAATGATCTGATTAACTTCAAACTGTTGCATGAATATCTTCTTGCTTGTGACTTGTTTATAAGTTAAGCATTTCTTCTACTGTGTAGGAAAGAATGCAATGAACATTTCACATGCAGCAACACAAATCTGTCCTTCAAAAATGACATGTTTAATTGCATTTGTCCCCCTTCCTCCAGAAACACTTGGCTCTCAGTGACACACACTCTGCTGAAGGACTGGATTCTTTAATTAGCACATGTGTTGGCCCTCTTTCTCCACCTCACCCCCCTCCCCATGTCTATCTTAAGGGAAATAAAAATATATGTCCCCATATAACTACAATCTGCTATTTTCCCTTTCAGTGATGCTTAAAATAAGAAAAAGAAAATGTTTTTCTCTTTCTCTTCTCTGTATCAGTTCCCTAAACTGACATAAGCATGTCCTGAACCTTTACAGCAGGAAGCCCTGCCTACCCAAGTTAGGGATGATCCCTCTTCCTACTGAGTTTGAGGTGCCTTTTTATGGGGTGCTCACTGAATGTTCAGGATGCAAAGCAGAAGGTGGATGGCATGAAGTAGAGATGCATTTTTTCTTCCTAATCACCACCTGTAAACTCTTCTGCAGTGGATGATTTGGGCCCTAAATATTATTCTTCCCTTTGCTGTGTATGAGGCTTACACAGTTCATACCAGTACTTACCAAAATTTACCCTGTCCAAACACCTCAGTTCACCCAGCAGTTCTCACTGCTCTCACAGTTGTTTGCAAACAGTGATACTGTTGGCAGAAAACGTGCTCTCATGGTGGTGATCTTTTAAGGAGAATAAAGGAGGGGCTTTGGGGAGACACCTCCATCACCCACCACACACACCTAACACATCCTCCCCATTACAACTCCAGTAGCACAGGACAGTTTTATTTGGAGTGATGGTGTGGAAAAAATTATTAGTTTGATGGAATATGGAGACAATCCCCAATAGGTATTCAACTTGGCACATTGAAAAACACAAGGAACAAACTTTCAGGAAAACTGAAATGCACCTCAGGTAAATACATAAGCCTTTTTCATTTAAAAAAAAAAAAAAAAGAAAGGCTTTTCAGGCTGGAAACTTTCCACCTCTGCTCAGTCCTGCAAGAGAATTCAGGTTTCACTACCAGCATCCATCTCAAATTCATCTCATCATAAAGTCTGTAAATGAACACACACTTAGCCTTTTTAACTAAAGTGCAGCAAAGTGCCTTAAACTGCCAAATAATACAGACAGTAGCTGTTTCCATGTTGATAACTTCTTTCCAAGGCTTTCCTCCTTCACTTCATGCCACAGAACAAAGTCCAATGTTGAGAGACAAACCTCCAGCAGAACTTTGCAGGACAGAAGCCAAAAGGACCTCTCACATTAAGGAACAACCCTTGGACACTTCCAAAGGAAAAAGACAGTGCTACTTGTTCATTTATGTAACTAAAATAAAGAACTTCAAAACATTTTTTTTTAATATTTGATTTAGTATAGAAAAAAACATAGAGAGGAGAGAAAAGCAGTAGGATGAATTTTTTGCATTGGGATGAGGTCTAACAAGTGTCCATGCTTGTGCAACTTAGCATGGAAGTTCCCTACAGGGCAACTCTGCCACAAAAGTATTGGAACAAAGAGCATAACTGAAGAGACTACCTGAAATAAAAAAAAACCAAAAACATAAACTGGCATTCATTCCAATAGGCAGCTGTTTTAAGACAAAAGCCTAAGAGTTCACACAGGAAGGGCTGCTCTGGACTATACAACATCCCAGTGAGTGGGGTTCTCTGGCAAAATCAGGACTTTCAGAGCAAGTGACTGTAATTCAGTCAACAGCTACACTGAAGACTGAAGTGCCCTCTCAAAAGAACCCTTTCTACTTCCAGCTCAAGAGCAACACTAAAAATAATTTGCCTTTTCATTTTTTATAAGAGAAAAAGATTCATTGTTTGGTTGATTGAGCTAGTTGTTTCACGAAGAGGTTGAAGTTAGCAAGTGGGCTGTTGAGGCATGATGACCACAGTTTCAGCCAAATTGCCTTGTTTCACCTTACTTAATATTCACACCAACACTGTGCTTCTCATGGCGTAGCTTCCAGGCACCTGAGCACCTTGTTTAAATGTTAGCACTCTTCCTAGAAGAATAAAGCAGGACTGCAAGGGAAATCTGCCACAAACTGCTGTCTGTCAAAACTGCTGATTATATGCTCTGTTGTTCTCTACCTGTGTTTTTGTTGGCTACCAGCAAGTTGCTCCTAAGTGCAACTGTTGTGAGCAAGAGTTAATCCACAAAGTCACTCCCTTCAAAGTGGAAAATCTCTGAACTTCCATGAAGGGCTGATGCTACCTTGCAGCATGTGATGGAGCACAGCGTTTCCATATGCCTGGCTAATGCTCTTCCCAACGAGGGCTGGACTAGTGCTGATGGCTCCAGCAGCAAGCCACCCAGTGGAACATTTGTCAGGGAAAAAGAAAACAGGTGTGAGGTTTCCTGATGTGATTTAAAAGACAGCATGTAGGATAATTCCTTGAGCAGCACGTGTACCCTTTTCTACAGTTAGCTGATCCGTGAGAGATCGGTTCAGGTACTCAAAACATGATGAACTATGGGTTTATTTGTATGTGCCAGGAAGAATCAGGGATACAAAGCAATAAAATCCCCTTGTCACTGTCCACAGCAGCCTTTCAGTTTTCATCTCTATACTTTCTCCTGATTTTCTACACTCTGTTTGAAAGGACTGACTGAAGTGGCTGAGTTTTGCCACGTGTGTGCTAACCCAGCTCTCTTTCTTTTCAGAGGCATTTCTTTGGTGACTCAATGCTCTCAGTTTACCAGATCCAAAGTTTTTGTGCAACAGCATCATGGCTTGCTGTCAAAAGAGCTCTAGAAAGCAGGTCTGGTAGGAAGCACTGTTGCAGAGGAAGCAGGGAAGAGCAAACAGGGCAGTTTTGCTAACAGGGGATGTTTCTATTTGAGGATGTCCGAGTGGTCAAGAGAGGAGTGTAGAATCAAGAGAACTTTTCCTGTAGGAGCACAGGGTTTTTTCAAGATTGACTCTGCAAATCTTAGAATTATAAATCAATGCCTAGACTATAAAAACAAGCAGGAATGGGTGGAAAGGCTCAGAACTGGCATGGGATTTAAAGAGGGGAAGAGAAGAGGAATAATCCAAAAATGACTTTTCAAGAACTTCCATGAATGCTGGAAATCAATAGACTCAGTTGAGAATAAGGAAATTAAAAAGTAAATGAACAGGAAATAAACTTTAGTCACATGCCATCACAGGCAGGAAGCCTGGCTATTTTCTGACAGGTAAGTTCTGTGACCTAGGAGAAATGCCCCACCTTGCTGTCTTTTCAGTGCTTCCAAGGCCGCTTTGGGCTCATCCTGACACCAAAGTATTGCTGTGACTGTTTTTGTGCAAAGGATGAAAACAGGACCATATAATGCTCAGCTATAAAACTGCCCAAAATGGTTTTCAGGTTGAGAATGCAGCTTAGGTAATTCATTCTAAGTAATTTCCTAAAATAATATGCAAATTGTTTCTAAAGGTTTTCTAAATTTATTCTAACCATGGTTCTTACTCCTGTGCAGACTGAAGTAATGCAGCTTTTGGGGAGTGAGCCTATTCACAGAAGATTTCTTTAGTGCATTTTCCTGAAAAGATCAAGAAATGGGTGGCAAGAGCACGGCTGGCGCCATTACACTTAAAAAAGTGGTATTTTTTGTCATTTGAAGTTATTCAGAGGCATCTGTCTCAAGGCCAGCTGCTGAACCTCCCCCTTTACCCCTTGCTGATTTTTCCATAATATATTCAAACACCAGTAATGGATAATATTGATGTATAAACTGCAGTCGTGTTTTTCCTGTTCCAAAACCCCAGATTCTTAAAACTGCAACAGGAAGAACAGCTCAAGTTAGGAAACCACTGCACTTCAGGTTGTGTAGAGATGACGGCCAGTTCCATGATCTCATTTTTGACACAATGCTAAGGATATTCTTTCAAGCAAACCCTTAATGTTTCAAGATGTATTTTTCACTCAGTATCTCTCTGACGAATGGAATATCATTAGTTAAACAAAATCCAGCTATTTCAGTGTGTAGGCGATGGGGAAGAAATAGGGGTTATTTAATATCATGTAGTGGGCAGAAATTCAAACCCCATTCAGCTGCTGAATAGTGCAATGCTATAAACAAACAAGAAAGTCTTATCAAAGTCATCCACTTCAAATCATACTTTCTAGAAAAAGAGAGAAAAAATAGACTTAAAGGACCAAAAAATAAGTGTCTGCACTAATAGTCATTACCTCCACTTGCCTTCTTTGAATTAAATTTAAATTTAAATAAAGGTTGAGGGACATAGTTAATAAAACTGCACACAACCCAATGAACTACAGAGGTAAAAACATCCTTGTGGTTTGATCAGTGTAGGCTCTTGCAGAACTGGGTCTGCTCATAAAATCTTAGACTAAAATCCGCTGACTAAACCCTTTGAATGACCCCTCTTTTTTCCCCAATTTTATTATTATTGTTAAATCAGATACATGCTTCAGGTACGTGTGGTCTCCAGTGACATCAGTTTCAGGGCACAAGTAGTTACAATAAGCCAGTGTCATTCTTTTCTGAAGACAATGTATTATCATTATTATTATCATCATCACTATTACTATTGTGTATTGAGTTTTATCACTTTCTGTAAGACCTTAAAAATTCCTGCACGATGAACAAAGGGCCAGGAAAACTCCGACCACATGTTATTAGACATCCTTGCAGCAATCACAGCTTTAGTACTGGATAGCCTCTAATTACTGCCCAGGGACATGCATGATAAAGACCCCTTTTCAATCTCTCAGCTGTTCACACTTGTTTCTGACTGTCT
Organism: Nicator chloris; assembly: GCA_013400495.1. Taxonomy (NCBI): domain Eukaryota; kingdom Metazoa; phylum Chordata; class Aves; order Passeriformes; family Pycnonotidae; genus Nicator; species Nicator chloris. The sequence goes on along the minus strand of WAAE01011282.1, from coordinate 17,441 downwards.
CTTCTGCCAGTGGAATTGTTCCTCAGCAGAGTTCAGCTTCACCATCCAAAGTTTGATGTCAAAAGCAAAATAGAATTCAAGTTGCAGAACAAATACTATCTCAACAGATACGTCACCACTCTTCCATTCACGTCCTGATGCTTTTTGTACCCTTGTTACCAAAATCGTCATAAAAAAAAAATGTTATTCACAAGTTTTGTTTGGGAACATTTTTTGAATAGGGCTGAAGACAGTCTCTAATTTTTTTGCCTACAATCTAGTGACAGCAATACAGTTAAAGCACAATTAGCTGTAGATAGAGTGATAAAATTTAGACATCTCATCATCTGATTTCTGTGTACAGCCAGGTAAGCAGCTAGCCAAATTCTGCAGCTTTTCACTCCACTAAATTGTAGGTACAAATATTTTGATTGCCCAAAACATTGTATCTTTTTTTCCTTTGCTGTCACCTTCAGTTCCTCCTTGTCTTCCTCTACCTCTTCTATTATTAAAAATATGAGGAAAACCACATAAAGGGGAAAAAAAAAAAAGAAAAAAAGAAGATTAAATGCAATTGTTTTCGTGGCACTTGTAGATACAGACCATGCAATGGATAAGAAAATTGCCTACCTCAGAAGGGCACCTATCATCATAAATCAGTTTTTAATTTTCCTGGTGGATTACAGCAATCAGACAAACATTTGCTGCCTGCCTCCCCTTGACATTGCTGCTTGAATGGGCTTGGCCCAAGGTGTGGTTGGGTGTGGCAGCCCCACCTGCCTCACAGTCCCCAATTCCTGATGGGGGTGCAGAAGGGGAAAGCAGAACAGCATTCACAAAGCACAACACATGCATAATGTATGAAAAGCAGCATCTCACTAGAGGGGGAAAAGTACAGCATAATGAAAATGAATAATCTTTGGGTATTTTGTTCCTAGTCTGAAGTAGTTCTTGAATGTACAATCTTTCTTTTTCTGGCTTGACTGCCTTTAAATATACACATACCATACTCCTAGATCAATTTTTAAGCCACTATAGGTATTAGAGGACAATTTGCATGTGATTTGCATTTTTTTTCCTCTGACTGTGGTTTTGGTAAGTCTTCCAAACCTAATGACTGTTCTTTTGGCCAGCAACATAAATGCTGTAATCACACAATTATTGTGCTGGGAACAGTTTAATTCAGCATTTTGTTCTCAACCACAGAACAATTACTCAACAATTTTGGTTAACCATACTAGCTCACTGCCTGGAGAGGAAGCAGAATATTCACAAAATCTATTGTCCTACATAAAGGCAGTGAGCAGAAAGTTATCTTTTGTAACTTTCCAGCATCTCTTTGCTCTTTGGGGTGCTTCCACATCCTCCCCATTAATGAAGATTAGTTATTAGCAGCACGCTATATTTGCATATTCATCTTTACCTGTTGAGTGCTTTTAATTGTGCATTTGCATACCAACAGGAAAGGTAGATGGGATGTGTGTGGGAGAGAAGGATGCAAGGGAGCACTGTAAAAAGCTCCAAAATTACTGTAGTGATACCATCCACCTCTTCTAAGCACAAACCTTGGCCATTCAGGCTTTGTTTTTAAGTTCTGCTCTTAAGCCATCCATTTCTCTTTAGTAATGAAAGGAATTTTCTGATCAATTGATTTATTATTCGTAGTAGTGTTTCTAGGGAAAGACCAACACTTAACAGGCTTTGTGTGGTAGAACTGACTCACAATAAAGTGAACAGAAGTTCTGAGACCTCAGCAAAAGGGATTTAAGTTAGTAAGCCAAGTTATCAGGATCCTTACAAATTTTCTGCTCCAAATTTTAATTCTGGAAGCGTTTTACCCAAGCAAATATAAATATTTTAGTAATTCCATTTCCACTTTTGTTTTCTGTTTTGTCTTGCCAGTCACTGGGAATATTTTCATTCAGAGCTGTGAATCTGAAAAGTACAACTCTGGCAATGCTGCTGAACAAGTAAAATTAAACTAATTAAACAAAACTGACTCAATAAACTTAATTTGACAGTTAGATCAGAAAGGAAACCAGCAGTAAACATCATGAAAACATCATGTAACAACTGATTTTTAAAAATCCCTTTAGCTTTTAAGTAGTCAGGTCAGAAAAGGGGACTTTGTAATAATCGTAATTTTTTTAAGGGCAAAATTTCAGCTGTAGGAACTTTGTGTTGAGTCCTTGCTCTGCTGAAGTCAATACAAATTGACCCCAATGGCACTCAGCAGAAAAAATGAGAGAAAAAAACACTTTAATTTAAATAAAAAGCACAAGTCACCTATGGAGCAGAACACAGGTTCAAATGTCCTCCTCAGCAGGACACTGAGCTATGACACCTATTTTTTTTTCTCCATTTATGACATGAGCAGTACATCTTCTTTTGCTTAAAGCCCAGTTTCAGCAGATGTGGAGACAGGCCTTGTCTCTCATGAGGTGAGAGAGACACCTTGGGAATTGCATTAAGGACACAGAAGTCCCAATTCAGTTCTTTCAATTTCCTAAGCTTTCACCAGGATACTTCATTAAAAAAAAAAAAAAAAAAAAAAGAAAAAAAAAGGACTATCCCCCTTTATTAACTGCTGTATGTGGGAAAGGAAGCCACTACCTTTCACAATTCTGCCACTGTGCCTCAGGCACCTTTTGGGTGCTGCCAGTGCTGCTCTGGCTCATTTCTGGACTGCAGTGACCCTCAGGCAGGAGCATTCAGGTGTTTAACCCAGGGCAGATCCAGGGCATGCACAAGAGGAGAAACACAGAAAACACTCAGATCACACCAGCAGGTGCTGTGTATGTTTAGATGCCCTCAAAGCTTCAGATCTAAAGCTCTTGGAGGGTCTGTCCAAAGGATATCTGGACAAGACACCCATGGGAGCTCTAGAAGTGCTTTTGGGTCTCTCCATTTGGATGTTCCCAAAGGCTGAGCACTGTTACCAGAGAGTAGATTCTCTTTTTTGATGTTACCTAAGCCACGCAGGTAAGAATTCTACAGAATAGCTTTCCAAAAAAGTTGCAACTATGTTAGAGTTCCCGATACTGTCACATAAAATGTCATATCCTTTGCAGCAAAGGGGATAAAAAGGCAGTGATGCGACACAACAACACGTTTGTATCTGTGCCTGGACATCATTAACAAAATGCCAGCTGCCTTCCTGCAGCCCAGTGCTCTTTAATAAAACAGTCATGGAGCTCCTTGGCACCTAAAGGAATGGTTCAGGACATAAACTGCTGGCTTACCCAGTGGCCTTGAAACCTGTCATGTTTATACAAGCACGTTAGTAACACTTTAGTATCTCACAAAAAATCAGTAAGTAAAGATACCTCTAAGGCGTGGTAAGGCAAATACCCCAAGTCTTTGGGTTCAATACCTTTCTCCAGAAAGAACAGGATTATTTTGGCAGTCTGAGCCTAAAATATTTTGCCAGCCAGTTTGTTCATTAAAATGTGATCCATTCTGAACACATTGGGTCCCTTTAAGACTAAAAGTCAGAGCTGTGTGCTCTGAGCCTTTTCATCAGGGTGACTCATTCATTCATGGGCAGCATGGATTGTATGGCTGGCTTATGGCAGCACTCTAAATTAGTACTCACACAATGGAGAGCTTATACAATTGCAGTAGTCCATATCCAGTAAAACTGCCTTGGTGCCTTGAATAATGGGCCTTGCTAAGTCCCTCACAGTTCTGTAAGAACCTCCAAACAGCTGCACACAACACATGACCTGTGCCATCTTTACAATGCCTGCTAACCATGAAAGCAAGCCTTGGGAACTATTTCCTCTTCACCCTCACCGTTGGACAACATCAATCCCTTTGCTTTTTTTGAGAACAAGGGGATTTTATTTCCCCCCTCCTCTTTTTCCTTACTTCTTTTTTTTTTTTTTTCCCTTTTCCTTTGCAATCAGCTCTCTGCTGATCATCCTTCACACTTTAGCCTGTGCCCCAGAATACTTTGGACAATAGTACTGATTCCATCTGTGCTCTGCGTTAAAGCCCTGGTAATCCTCCTCGGAACAGCTGGACGCTGCGGCTCCGCGCACAGACACTCCTTCTGCGGGACCCTTTGGCTACAATTACGCTGAGCTTGTGCTTATTTCCAGCTCCTGCCTGCAAATGCCTTTCATGGGGTCCCCCAGGGCTGCAGGGCAGAATGTCCTGACGCAACAAATTGAACAATGTGTCGAGACACACGGGCTCGGGAGAAAATGCGCTGCTTAGTCACCTCTGTGCCAAGCAGCACTCACAAGGCATTTCACAGGCAAATGACAGCATTAGTGACAAGCTTCAAACTCCCACCATGCCATTAAGCAATCGTGAAGAAGCATCTTCAGTTAATCAAATGGTTTTGATACCTTTGTTTTACAGTCAGAAGTGCTGTAGTGACTTAAGTTTAGCTTAGAAACCTTTTTTCAAGAGCTGCGGGGATTTGGCTCTGTCGTGGAACAGCATCTGTTCAAGAGAATGATCTGACAATGTCTGCCCTGGCTTGAAATGACTGAATATTAGGGAAGGACCAGCAGAACACACCCACAGGCTGGTCTAGCTGTGCACCTTGATTTTCCCAGGAATTTAACTTGCCTCAGATTCAACCAGTGGATAAAGTCCCCATGACATTTCAATATGCTCAATATGTCATCAGAAAAACGCAAGAACAACTAAGTTAATGATCTTTACAAGAAGTCTGTGCAGATATTCTAATAAAAATTCACAGTGAGTCCTACAGATTCAAGTGCATCTAATGCATTATAAGGTGAAGCATGTTTGCCTGTTTCTGTATCCACACAGGCATCATCTGTGCCCACACAGACACATAAACACACACGTTTCTCCAGGAGACGTGTGTGCACACGTCTCACACATCACACAAGCGAACGGGAGAAGCTATCTCTAAACCTCCTTTCTGGTATTTGTTTCAGAATGTCAATGTGTGTGTATGTGCACATGTACTGATATTTATACATATATTTATACACACCGTACCCACGAAACAGATGCCCCACGCACAGGAGTCCACAGGCACAGGCAAAGCAGGCAGGCATGTTCCAGAGGAGAGATGGTGCTACCCAGGGGAAAATTCAACTCAGAACACAAACAGCATTTAGCACATGCATCTGCCAGCTTCACTTGCACAGCACACGCTCTCCTGTCTGAATGGGGATGGAATTGTGCAACCCCAAGTCTCCTGGAAGTGTATTTTCTCTGCAGCCCATTGACAGACACATGCCTTTTCCTTCCTGACTTCTCACATACTATTACCCATACCCAGTCCTATGCCAGAGGGGCTTTTGAGCTTTTCTGTTTTATAACCCATAAGAGGTAAAATGGAAGTGTTTCTATAAAGCACCCTGCCAGAAAGACAGAGATGGCTATTTACAAGAGCATGTAGTGACAGGACAGGGGTGAATGGCTTCAGACTGACAGAGAGTAGGTTTAGATTAGATATCAGGAAGAAATTCTTCCCTGTGAGGGCGGTGAGGCCCTGGCACAGGCTGCCCAGAGAAGCTGTGGCTGCCCCATCACTGGAAGTGTTCAAGGCCAGGGTGGATGGGGCTCTGAGCAGCCTGGGGTAGTGGAAGGTGTCACGGCAGGAAGTTGGAACCAGATGATCTTTAAGGTCACTTCCAACCCAGACTATTCTATGAATATTAAAAGAAATGGACTTTTCAGAGCTTCCTAATGTGGTCCACAACATGTACATGTAGCCTTGAGGCAACTCCACACATCAGACTGCCATCAAAACATTATTTACGGAAATGCTAATCCATGTAAATTACATAAGTTTATCTGACTATGGTACAAAAAAGTTTAATGGTAGAAGGACTCAAAACCATATCCCAGTAACTCTCCTAAAACACTCCAAAACCTATTTAAACACATTTAAATAAAGCACCTTTCATACAATACGTTACAATATAAGGTAGCACAAAGGTTTCATTGCTATTAGTTGAAGATAATCAGGCAAAGCACACAAGTGGCAAGTAACACATCTCTCCTAACCAAGTTAATAAACCCTCCCTAGTGCACCAGTCCAGTGCATATTTCCTGGTCTCCCACATGCATTATGTAGAACACAGACAGCTACCCAAAGCTACAAGCAAGATTGGCTTTTTGTTGTAAACCCAAGAATTCAGAGTGCATGGTTCAAAGCACAGATAAATGCCTAGATTAGATACTTTTTGACTTGTTTCCTCAATCTCTCCAGAGGTCATTTATCCTCCAAAGTCTTTACAGGTGGTCAGCTGTCAAAGAACATACTTTCAGCTGAATTACAGGCAATTTGGCCAAGATCTTTTTGTGATACGGGATTGAGAAAGAGGTGTTAATCATATTTTGAAAATTCTTCTAGGGCTCCTTCATGCCACGTTACTGTGCCCTAGAAACTTCAAATGAGGTTTATACAAAAGATCTTGGCAAGATCTAGCGTAAGGAAAGGCATGTTTGGGAAGTAACTCCCAGGTGCATTAAGAACATCAGAATAGTCTGTCAGGCTCCAGTAGATTTTAAGGAGTGCCAAATATCTGAGGCGGAACTAAGTTTTTATAAAAAAAAAAAAGAAAAAAAAAAAAAAACAAAAAAACAAAAAACATTCTCTCAGTTTTCCGTGAGGAAACAGCTTTAAAATAAACAAGTTCCTAAGAGTTCTGTCACAGAATTTCTCCTGGATGTCTTTTCTTATTGCTATCATCTACCATTGCAGAAATAACTAACTTGAAGACCAGTCTAACTGCCCACAGAGGCTCTCCAGGTTCCTGTTCCCATTGTTTTTAGAACCAGGATTCCCAGTCTCAGCCCTGTAATACCCCAACAGCTTCCCAGTACAGGTTCTTCAGCCATGACCCACTTCAGTTCCTTGGATAAAGCAGTAATATTTTGTTGCTAGGTGGTGCAGCTACGTTCATGTTTTAAGTCTACCAAGAACACAGAAGGCCACCAAGGTAAAAATTCAGCAGCTGCCTGAGCAGTGATACCTGGCTTTTAACCACCTCTAAGCCACAAAGTTCCAAGTCTCAATCCAAACCTCCACAGTGAAATCAGATCTGGCATTTAGGCTTGGCCTCACATAAAAGGTCAGCTCCTGAGAGAGCTGTATCACAGTTTGAAGGGTTTGGTTCAAACTTTCTCTAAACATAATGAGTAGTTTCTTTCATGTCAATACGATCTGTAAAGTTCATCTATTATGGCTCAACTAAAAGTCTGTTTACTTCAGCTCTATTAAGGATTGTATTCGAAGTCTTTATTGATAATACTGCAATCGTACTGAAGCAGAATCCACTGTAACACTGTAAGGCTGTAAAAGGGGATGTTGCAGGAAACAATGTTTTTATTTCAGTTAAATCTTATCTCTCCGTTTTGGTTGTCTTGCTTCTTCTGTCCTATTTTATGGCCAAATTCTGCACTGAGGCACACAAAACCCGATCAAACTGACAGTGGAGGGAAGTACACGTGTACAGAAGAGGAGAGATTTAATCTTTCCTGTTTATGAAATAATCTTAATTCATCCACGTTTTCTTCAATATTGCAACTAGCATGGAGAGAAACCCTAATGTATGCAATGTGCATACCAGGAAAAAAAGATGGCCAAATGGCAGTTTTCTGCACACTTTTTTTCTAATAAATTAGCTCGACCACAGCTTAAAATAACTCTTTTAGCTCTAATGTCAGGGTAGCTCAACAGTTTACGGAATACAAAACTCTTAGCTCACAGGGAGGCAGAAATAGATAATTTTTTCCTCTATGGACTGAATTCTTACACAGGGGAGATTTCAGTCTCCTCTATCTACTGATCTAAAATGAATGGGATGTCACATACGTTCACCTTATCTTGGATAAAAATAGTTCCTTTAGGAACTTCACAAAATGTCAGACCAGTTCACCAGATAGTGGAAAAGCATGAGATGATGATGTGACACAGGACCCCTTAAGAGTCACAGCTGAAGCAGTCTGTTTTTTAACATCCCATATTTTATATACAACATTAACCAGGATCAGCCATCAATTGTCTTTGATTCCCCTGTAGATGTTCAGTTGGTATTCATAAAATTCTTCATGCAAATCAAGGACAGCATTTTATCTTTAGAAGACACCACATTTCTCTGGGTTTTATGAAAATATGGTCTATTCTAGGGTGTGAAAAAGGATCACTGAGAATTCTGGAAAGATGTAATAGACCAAATCCCATGAAAATTGTCTGGTTTAGGCTGCAAATCTCAATGATCTGATTTGCTGTACTTACGTTGATCCCAGGACAAATCAGTGAATCCATCCATACAAAGCTCATTGATGTTTTAGGCCCTTGCACACCAAAAGCACAGAGAAACAAAACAAAAATCACCAGACACTGAGAAGGCCTTGGGACTTCCAGGGGAAAAATGTAACGAGTGATGTAACAGTGTGATCTCCACTGGCATGGAGATAGAATCGGGTGAGGGAAGGAACAAAATTAATGGCCATTTTGGTAAATGGCCTCACAGTTCAAATTACAAATTAATTTACAAACCACTTAACAGAAAAGACCTCACTGCAAGCCCTGAGAAACAGTTAAAGAAAACCAGGAGCTCCTTATAAACTTGGAATTGTCCATGAGTAGCCAACTATGAGCCTGAATTCTTGAGTGGCTGACTCTTGTAAAGAGAACAAGATAGGCCCATATTAAAACTTTTAACGACTTTAGTTATAAAAAAAAAAGAAAGGAAAAAAAAAAAAGGAAAAAAAAAGGTGGAACTTTGCAGCCAGCTGGCTCCATACCGAAAGCCAGGCTGCACAGCTTGAACTTAAAGCTATCTTAACATAATGAATAAGTGCCAATAATTAGCATATGTAGTGTGAACAGGTTTGCTGGCACAAGCAAGTGAAAAACTCCAAGGTAAAGTTATTATTAGGGAGTAATTAGCTCTGTGAAGTAAATGAGTGAAACAATAGCTGCCAGCACTGACAATATGGCTAACATCTGACTATGTGGAAGATAACATTGTAAAGTATTGCTCCCTGAGCTAGAATCTGTTAATAACCATATGTTAGTGTAATTAATGCAGAGTCTTTCTGACCTGTTGTCACATAAGAACAATACTTTCTGGGAAATATTCAAACAGGCAGCTCTAAACTTGTGGATGGCAAAAAATAATTTGGGAAGTTGCTTACAAACACCTTTTCTTTTGCATTTCTTTAAAAAGAGCTAAAAAGCAGTAAGTGGGGGAGGAGAGTAGAAAAAAAGCCCCCACACTTATGAACCAATTTCTCTTAAGGCTGATGACAAAAAGGTCAAACCCTGGATCAATGCTTTCCAAACCATCGAAATAAAACCCTAAACTGGATTTTAGGGGTGCTTGTAATCCATGCCCAGACCAAATTCTGCAATTTGATTAATTATATGAAGTGGCTTAAACACTTTATGCAAAAAAAATCCTTGAACTCAGGAGTGTTCAAATCTGAGACTGGGTTCTGAATTTTTTGGCTTGAGCCCATTTCTAAATTGAATAGATCCCTCCAGGTGTCTGACATTCATCAGACATTCTGCCAAGGTCTTCATATCCTGCTAGAGAGGGAGGGTCTCTGCTTGTCCCCCACACAGGACGTTCACACCTCCAAATGAATGAATTCTGTGACTACAAAGGGCAAGGCTACAGATAATTTCTCTTGAGAAGGCACTAAAAATCATGCCTAGAACTTCGGAATTTTCGTAATAAATGGCACTGATGCAATATTTTCCTCCCATCATATCAATATCTCAAAATGTTTAAAGAGGTCTGGTTTACCAAAAATACTGTTTGCTCAACAAGCCTTACGTAATTACTGTAGTTTCAAGTCATTCTGCTGATGTAGTGCATCCTACAGAGAACACACATCCCATGAAAAGCCATTGTCTCTGAAGCTCCCTGGTAAAGAGACCTTTGTAATTTGATCTGAATATATCTCTGTTCCAACTGAGCATCTCATATGCACCTTGGTCATCAGAGCATTCACAGTCACTGGCTCACTGCAACAGTTTCCTAGAGAGGGCAAAGTGTGGTCATACATCCCAAAAGAGCAGCCTTCATTTCTAAAAAAAGAGGCTGAACAGCTTCAAGGACCTGGCCATATTTAATTTCAATTAAAAACAAAACAAAACAAAACAACAAAATTTAATGCAAGCTGGTTAGTAGGTTCCCTTTTCCCTTTTTAGGGAGGCAGCTAAAAAAATCAAAGCAAAACAAAAACCCAACCAACAAACAAACAAACAAACAAAAAAAAAAAAACAAAAAAAACCCACAAACCAAAAACCCACGAAAAAACCCCAACAACAAGAACAAAAAAAAAAAAAAACCAAACCCAAAACTAAAAACCACAACCCCAAAACACCCTCAAAACTGCCCTGCCCCCCAAATGTTTTTTCATGCTTTACAGCCTATTATGGCCAGGCAAAGGAGTCCTGCACGTTTGAGATCTCACGCATTCATCTTCTTGCTAAACATCTGTTTAAGGCTTGTGTGATCTACCTGTCAGCACCAGTGATCCATAAAGTGTTTGAACCTCCTGTCACAAACCTCAGTGCTGGTTTGATCAGAAGCTTTGTGCACACTAATCACGCCCTTTATCTTTTCTAATGCTAGGAGAAAAAAACCACAGCAAGGCTGTCTTCCAAACCTGAATGTAATTAATCTTTCCAAGGGGTAACCTGCATGGTTTGAAAAAGCAAGATCTGATGGGCTGCTGCTCTTTTTCTGCAAGGGCCTTATTTTTCCTACCAGGCATCTTTACACTTGAGTGGTAGCCTTTACAAAATACTTTATCCCAGTGACAGTGAAACAACCTTCAAGATCATCTTGTGAATGAAACTGCTGGTAACTTTGCTGAGAAAAAGAGGCCAGTGAAAGGAGTTTGATAGAAGCATGTTTAAACGATTTTCTCTTTTTAACTGCATGGGAAAAAAAGGGAATCAGAATGAGACCTGGTCCCCTTTTCATGTTTCTCCTAAGCTGCTCTCTTCACTAATAATCCCACTGCTACCTTTCTTTGGCTCAGCTGCACACAGATGTTCTGAAAGCTGCAGGAGTTCCAAAAAGGGAACAGACAACATCAGGTGAGTTTGGGTTTATTACTTGCCTGCCTTTTGCCACTATTTGCTTTCTGTGGCGTAAGGGGAATGAATGCTGTGCATGACAGAGATGAGAATTCAAAGTGCACTTGCAATGAGGCCCATACTGAATGGGAATGGGACAAGTAAGTTTAAATTTGGTTGCATCTTCTCTGATAAGAAAAGCTTCCTTTGCTCCTCAGCACTCCTGAGTCCAGGCATTAGCAGCAACATAAATTCTAGTGAGCAGATGGTGGGAAGCAGCGAAAAACTGATGCTGCAAGACCAAATCTGAGTACAGATTTCATAGCAATCCTAAATCTAAATAACGTCAAAAGCCTTGAACATACATGGACGGATTGATCCGTGAGCATGGAGATGGAGTTTGTTTGGATAATGAACAGATCAGAAGAAAAAACTTCAGGAGTTTGTGCAATAAAGTAGCAAGTAATTGGTGGGATGTGACTCTCATCATCACATGGCCCTCCCGTATCACACACTGAAACACTCAGAATCCAGGTTGATTTGGAGAGGAAAGTAAGTGAAGTTAAATGACTCTTTCTATTACTGTCACCATAGATTACTTAGACTGGGAGGAAGTTCAAAGGACTCCAGGAGTCCAACATCTGACTGTGCATGATCAAAGAGAGTCCTGCATGTTTTATATCTTTATTTTAAGACAAGATACCACAAGTGGAAAACATGATATAATAGAATGGAGTAGATGTCTACCAATATTATTTAGGGTTCTGTGCTTGGATCTAGTTTAGATTTCATGAGCTTGATAATTGTGTGTAGGCAACAGCAGCAGTAAAATTTGATAAATAATTTGGGCAATAAGGAAGGCTGGACCCTTCTGGGAAGGTTATTCAACATACTTGAGGTACTTTGGAATAAAATGTAAGACAGAACAGGAAAAGTGAAGAAACAAAACAATGAGGTGTGTGTGTCATCAACAGAGCAGATCAGAATTGGCATGAACTATGGAGAGAAGAAACATAAGTGAAAGACCTGTGAAGAACCTTGGAGAAATAACACCAAACTGTGATTTCACATTATGGAAAACAAGGAGCAATGCCTAGGCTGAAGGAAAGAGTTGGGTCCAATGATATCAACAGAAGGGAAGAGATGATGGTGTTTGGGGAACGTCCTGCCAGGAGAACAGGGAGATAATGGAAGTGTCAGAATGACACAGAATGACAACAGAAGACTCAGTAATCAAATTTTAAGATTGACAAAAAAGTGGCTGAAATTTTTAGGCAGAAAAAAAAGCTGGATTTTAGAAAAGAAGATTTGAGAAAGCAGTCAAAATGCTTTCTTGGGATATGGATCTGCTTGACAGGGAGGAAGATGATGTTGCTACAAGATAAAGAACAGAGAAGTCAGAGAAGCTTTGGGAAGAGATCTAATGAGTTCATTTGAGGTTAGTGACTCTGACCAAGATTTATGCTCCTTCTAGCTAGAGATTAAGGCACTTGAATCACAACTAATTTATCACTTTTCTTATTTGCTGGCCATGGAAAAGCACCTGGTATTCCAGACTGGTGCCTAATTTTGAAGCTTGACAGCTAACTGTCTACAGAGTCCATCTAAATTTGATAAAAGACACAGGTCAACTTCCAGATAAACTCTGTACCATACAAACTTTGATTATAGAGTGAGGACAGGACTAAACTGGTATCTTATCCAGTACACAATCCAATTGGTTTAAATCTGTATCTCATTGAATAATTAAGAGTTCAGAATGTCTGAGACTCTACAGAGGCTATAATGTGCTGCAAGCTGCAGTGTGGATAGGATTATAATGCCATTAAAGAACATCCTGCATATTTCAAGGAAGAAAGGGAAAAATCTATCAATTCTTTACAATGTCATTAAAAAGCAACAATGTAATTAATGGAAAGACTTTTCTTATATTTTGCTGCCTTATGATTTCTAACCCATATCCCATCTCACCATGGTATGATCATATTGCTTGACAAAAGGAATGATGATAAAATAGCTTCTTCAGAGATCATTTAGAACAGTCCTGTCTGAGGAACTACATGCTCTTCTCTTGCTTTGCTGAATCAGGTTTCTGTATCTTAAAATCATTAACTCCTCCAAACTTCACCTTCCCATATGTATGAGTATAATGCTTATGCTCAGTGATGTCTGGAAGTTAAAAACGATTTTGCCTTTTAAGATTTCTGTGCATGTGTGCAAAGACACATGAAGACAATGGGGCTCTCTTGCTCAGCACCCTGTGAAATCCATTCTCCTGAGGTCTATTGGCTTTGGAGATGTACTAGCAAACACTTATCCAAAACTCACATCCAAGTTTGTGCTTGTTAATTTAAAGATGGCATTTCTAAGGAGAACTGTTTGAGAGAGCTGGCTGCAATCTGGACTGCAAAAGTACAATGTTTAGCCAAACTGAGCCATATAATAGCAATAGTACAACAAGAAGATGCTTTCCCTGCAGAATTCAGCAGATAAAGAAGCTACAGTCATGTGAACAAAACCAAGTATAGTTTTACTAAGATACAATCTAAGGAAAAGCTAAGTTAACCTCACTTGATACACTCTGAAAACTATTAGAACCAAAACCACTTCTGCCCTAGTGCCTTGCTGAATTGTCACTGCTGACTTACACATGCACACACATGAAATTTTCAGTGTAGAGCTATTATCCCAGCTGAAAAAAAAAAAGCATTATTTTTTTTGGTGACATGTACTTTTTTCCAGAGGCAGCGATGAACAAAGCACTCACAAGTGAATTTCGAAAGGCTGGAAATTTCAGTAAACATCTAAGCCTCCTCCAAAATCAAACAGGCAGTCTAAGAAGATTCCAACTTCTTTCATATGTCTAGCTGCTTCTGACACTAACTGAACAAGAAATTAATTCTCATTCTGTTTTTCCTCTGAAGTCCAAGAGCACCCCTCTCCTAGCGTATGTGAGGCTGCTAAATAAAATCATTGGATGCTGTAAAGCAACCTCAGTGAATTCCAGAAATACAGAAAAGTATGTTTGTATGTGAACACACAAAGGAGCTTAAAGAAAGTGATAACCTTTAACAAACACCCAGAGACTTCTGCCCTGACCACTTGTCCTAGAGAAATTTGCTCTCCTGAAACATTTTCTAAAGACAAAAGATTTTATGACTGCTTTTATAATGCGTGCTGTAACGATTCCTTGCTTTCTAAGACTTCATGCTTAAAACACGTATGGGTAAAAAATCTTAATATTTCACTAAAAAAAACTGAAGTTCATCAGTGCAACAAGTTTTTATGCCTTAGATTATCACCCCATTTTAAATGCTGAATCCCTCCATTTCCTACACAACCTCAGTGAACTGTATTTTTACCCAAGAAAACCCCATACTTCCACAAGTAGCAAGACAGGCATAGGTGTCTAGTGAAGAGAGCTGCCTACCCTATGAACACCTTTTCCCCATGGCAGCAGAAGATTACAGTAACTATGGAAAATGAAAACAAATGAGGAAAAAAAGCAGAGCCCACTATATTCTTTCATTCCAGAGGGATAGCAGCTACAGTGAACTGTTTTAGCCAGATCTATAGCTGCCTGTTCTCATTGATATTTTTATCTGGAGCTGGTAGAGATGAACTTGTGCTGTTCTGATAAGGAAGGATGTTTTCTTTCCGCTTGTAAAATGTCTAACTTTGACTAGGACTATCAGCACTATTTCTGCATCCATACTTTCTGAAACATCAGCCAGCACTACCTTTGCTAAAGGTAGTTTGTCTGTCAAACGTTGTGCCCCTTCCTAAACAAGCAGCATGTGGAGCAAGTAGAGAGACTGCAAAGCAGAAAGGAACAAAGCAGAAAATGTAGTGTCAACCTCAATAACCATTTCACAGGGCTAGAAGGACCATTTTATCTTATTTGCTATTCAACAGCTTAACTTCAAATAGGTGTTTAATTAACTCAGAGCAGCAGTCTAAATGTTTCGCCTGAAGCTGCCTGGCAAAGGCAAAAGTATCTACTGCACTTGCAGATTTGGAGCATCAGGCTCAAGAAGAATTTGTTAATTGCATAATGCAGAGAATTCGTATGACACACACACACAAAAGTGCAAAGATGGAACTCCCACCACAGCAAAGTTTCTTCTATGCAAAAAACTTCATGCAAGTCTAAAAAGTCTAAAGAAAAATGTGGGCACTTATGGCTAAAACCTGTTTTCACAAAATAAAATTCTAATGGATGTGAAGTAACAGATTTATTAAAAAAAACAGGGAAGACAAATCTAGGAGAGCATTTTTATAAAAATACAAGCACAATATGTTCAGAGGAGGATGAACAGGATTAAGGATTTTTCAAACTTAGTCCAAAACTCCATAATATTGGCTTAAGAAAGCAGAAGGGCTCACAATCACCTAACAGAAGCTGGGCATCTTGCTATGGAGATGGGAGACACAAGGAAGGCAACATGGATCTTGCCTCTACTACTTGACATCCTACTCAGTGGCAGAGGCACAGCTTTAAACTGTCCTCCCTCTTGTTTCTTGGGGTCTTAACAAGGGACCAAGCCAAATTAGAAGGAAATGAATGCCCTGGCAGCTGACTGATCATTTTGAGTATTTGACTTCTTGCCCACCACCCTGCCAAACAGGTATATGCCCAGCATGCAGTGATACATGGTGTCCCTTAAAAACTAAACAGCCCTCAAATATTTTCTGTTCAAGTACTCTCAATGCCTTGGGGATGCAATAGTCCTCCTCCCTCTTTAGTTTATTATACCAAAAGATGTCACACTGTGACTGTTTTAATCAGCAAATAAACAAAGCGCCCAGCACCTGCCTTGGCTTTTATTATCATAATAATCCTGTTTTGTTTTTTAATTCTCAAACATCAGCAACTCACCCGTAGGTGAGCACGTGTTTATGCCGCCCCTACTGTCGCCTTTGTGGCTTCATTATTAGCAAGCCATTAAATGAAAAACAGGAGAAGAAGGGGGGGAGAGATGGGAAAGGCAGGCCTGGGGCACAGCCACTTGTGCCTGTTAAACACAACAAGCTGGCCTTAGGTAACCAGAGCCCTGAGACTGGCGTGAAAGCAGGGCAAGTACCAGAAACTGAGAAGAAAGGAAGGCAGTGAACAGACCACTCTGAGCTGGAGCAGACCAATCCAGGACAAAAAAGACACATGGGCAGGCATCCCACTGGCATTTAGTACAGCCAGAATGGAACCCAAACCTAGCAGTGGTCAAAGTGAGGACAGGGCTCATGCACAGTGACTGGTAAGGGCCTTACATTCTGATTTGTTTAGGCAGTTTTCATGGAATTGAGAGGTGCTTCAAAAAGGAAGGTATGTGCTGACAGAGTCTTGGCTTTGTTACAATGAATAGATCTGGAAAAACTGAAACACAGCAAATGCTAAAAATGCAAGGAAAATTGTTTTCTTACCTTGAAGAGGACAGAAACAGACCCTCATAAACTTTTTACCACTTATTCACTTACATTTTACTGATGGAGCAGATCAGTTTTTCTGCATTAAACTCTATTGATGTGATTCAGTGGAATGGCACCAACATAAATCTGACTCTGGGAATAAGAGAGTCTTTTCTGCCTGCTTCCCTGCCTCATTCTCCTCCCTCCCCAAACACTGCAGTCTGCATTCAATTTCTTCCAGTGAAATGGGAAATTCTATAGAAAAACAGCAAAAGTTGAGACAGAAGATAAAAACCTAGACAGCCTGAATCTTTGATAACTCTGCACTTCAGTTCACATTTTGTATTGTGGCCCAATGGGAGACGCCTGACAATCTGGGTTCTGTTCCTGGTTCTGGCAATGAGCTAAAGCCTAACAATGTGCAAGCTGCTTCCCCTCTGTCCTCAATTCCCCTGGTCTGAAAAACAGGATGCTTTAAAAAGAAAGAAAAAAAAAAAAGAGAGAGAAAGAAAAATATTCCAAGATCCAGTGATGACGGTGCTACGTAAGATGTGGATCATACACAAATATCCATGCAAACAGACTGTGAAATGCAAGTAAAACTTGGTGATATAATGTTATTTTGTGGAGCTGTAAGTGACTACAAGGGATGAAAAGGCAGCGAAGAATCATACCTGGCAGTTATGAAATAAGGGATGATGCTTCCAGAGTACATCTTCCATGCACAGGGAGTAACATTTAAATTTCAAGTCACTCGAGTATTTTGACATCTCTTTCTACTATTTAATAAGCAGTAACAACAATTTATCACAGTTCCTCTAGGAGGTGTAAAACAAAAGTAGCCAAGCATTGTGGGAAATCTACATTGCCAAAGCTTCTGAAATAATCTGAGTGAAGACAAATCACAAGTTCAAGAAAGTGTCCTTCATGTAAGTATTTCAGTTTCTTTCTGAAGCAGTAAGAACCTTAGAGATAAGGACCAAACTTCCTACCCTAATCTTTATTTCTAAAAAAAAAA
>WAAE01011280.1:88894-105883 GCA_013400495.1 Nicator chloris | reverse complement strand
GGGACAGGCAGGGACAGGCAGTGCTACAGGCACCAGGCTACACCTGCACCAGGGATCCAGGATTATGGTCCCTCAGCAAACAACAAGTATCAAACACCTCTGGGCTTGTGCCACGTTAACCTGGGCACCCAAACACCAGAGCCTGGGGATGCTCCTGCTCCTCTGGCACTGCTGGTGCCATGCAGAGCCAGGGCCCCTTGTGCATCCCCCACGAACCTGAGCACGGGGTGAGCAAGGATGCCCTCCGTCACACACGTTGGCTCTGTGGATCTACCTGGCAGCCCTACTTTTGCCTGTTGTTACTGACAAGCTGGAAATGTGCCTCTGGTTGGCAGTTCCAAGTAGGAATGTCTTGGGAGGAGCTGCTGCCTTGTTTTCATCAAGCATGGGAGGGATTCTCTGGACAGTAGGGGGCTTCAGCTCAGGCTCCTGGCTGGAGGAAGCTTCTCCTCAGGACAGATGCAGGAAAGCCCAAAACTCCTTCAAGTCCCTTCCAAGGCCAGAGCATCTCCCCACTGCCATCCTTTTCTATCTCCAGGGGTTTGCCAGGAATGCAAACCCTGCATCCCCTCCAACCCCACCATGGCAGATAAAGCACCAGAGGAGCCAGCAGCTGTGGGTGGTGGGAATTTTTAGTGAGAGGAAAATGTTTCTTTCCTTGGGAAAACCCCATCTTCAACACCTCAACATGGAGAGGGCCTCCCTTCTCCCCCCTTAGACACTCATTCACCCCCTGAATCAGGGGGTGAAACTGAGGGATGCCCTGCTGGTGGGTGCCACTGTGCTGGTGGTCCTGCTTGGGCAAGGGATGTGCTGCATCCCTCCCTCCCTCTTTCCTTCTCTCCCTCCCATCCATCCACCCATCCCTCCATCCCTCCATCCCTCCATCCATCCATCCATCATCCATCCATCCATCCATCCATCCATCCATCCATCCATCCATCCATCCAAAGCAGCCCCGGAGCAGGCAGGAGATGGGCTGTGGGGCCACAGGGAGAGAGAAGCCCCTCTGCCATCACCCGCAGGGGCTGCAGCAAGGAGCTGGGGGATCAGGGAGTGGGGAATGCCCACTCTGGGATGCCCCTACAGCTCTGCAGGGCAGCCTGGACAAGCAGCTTGTGCACCAGCGGTGCAGCTCTTGGGGCTGGAGGAGAGAACACGCCGGGGTCCAGGCTGCCACTGGGATGGGGTCCTGGAGACCCCAAGGGTGGTGCAGCCTCATTTCCTTCACAGAACAATGGATGTGAGCAAAGCTCGCCCAGGAGCAGAGGATGAGCACTCGTACAGGTACAGACAGCACTAATCCACTTCCGCGGCTGTGGGAAGGGATTTTTGCATGCATCAAAAAGAAACACACCCGGAGGTGGAAAAAGGGCAATTTCCACAAGTTGAAAGGGATTATTAGCAAAAATTGATCGGGGGGGGAAATGTAAACAAAAACAATGAAGAGTAATTACGGCTTATGGCGGCTTTGCCAGAATTTCATAAACCTGCGATCATAAAAGAAGGCGTCTTGAGTTCAAAATTATCTTGGCTTGGAATAAAAGGAAAAAAATTGCAGTAAAAATAAACATATTGTATAAATTAAACCCAGGGGAAGTTGGCAGCAGTGAATTAGCAGCTCTAAGATGCAGACAGTTGCGAAAGGATGTATCAATGAAAAAACTGACTGCCAGGAGACAGAATGGAGGGAAAAAAAAGGAATTTTAAATACACCAAAATCAAACAAAACCAGAGCTGTGGAAAGGCGAGTCCATGGGGATGCTCAAGTGTGAAGGCAGCAAACACAGACATCCCAGCCAAAACAAGGGCACAGCCAGGAGGGATGAGCAGCCGTGGCAGCTCCGGGGACCCGCAGTACCCAGGAGATGCCCGGAGACACAGACACACCTGAGCCCCCTGGCTGGCAGGATCCCACTGCCCCGGGCAGCTGCTCACCCTGCCCCATCCTGGAGCAAGGGCTACGAGGGTGTGGGGCCAGGACAGCAATTCTGGAGTTGTTTCCTGATGGAAACATCAGCCCCAAGACAACTATTTGCTCCCCAGCAGCAACGTGGTGTGGTTAGCAGAGCCCTGCAGACCCACAGGGCAAGTCAGCCCAGGACCAAGAGCTCCCCTCTCCCCTTCCAACAGCTTGTGCTATGCACCAAGCAGGGACAGGGCACTCCCAGGATGGGGAATGATTTTGTAGCACCCCACAGGGCTGGTGGAAAGGAGTTCAGGGGTCTTGGTTCAACCTCACATCCACCACGAAACTGGGGCAGCTGGGGCTCTGGGAGAGCTCTGGGATGAAGTCCCAGTGCCTCAAGGACTTTCCACCAAGTGATGTGGACACATCCAGCTGCTCAGCAAACCCCTTCAGGACCAGGAAGGTCCTAAAGGAGCAAGTGCTGCCTGCAGAGAGGCCACAGTGGCTCTACAAGCGCTGCTGCAGAATCCATCCTCGTTCCCCAGGAATGATCACCAAACCCTGGGAGGAGAAACAGCCCAACAGCTCTGTGAAGCCACAGCAGTCATCCAGACAGCTCAGCCAACACACTGGCAGGAGTCAAACCAGAGAGATGACCAGGGCATTAGCCAGCACAGGACACTGAAGTGACACCACAGGAGTTGACAGTGCCTGTGCCCAGAGACACACCCAGCACCTGCAGCTCCTGCTGTGACATGTCCTTGAGCCAGGCTGTGTCTGCACCCTCTCCCTCTGGGATGCCCCCCCCAGTACTCTTTGCATGGATGCATCCTGGGGACCCTGGAAGGATCCTCCAGTTGCATCCCTGCTCCCTCCCCACTCTACCAAGAGAGAGCATCCCTGCATCTTCTGAGGATGCGAAGGATTCACAGACAACCTCTAACAGCTTCACTGGATTTAGGGCTTGCTGCCTGAGCCTCATAAAAGTACCACACTTCCAAAATTTAGTTCACAGGGTGACCAAGGCGCTACCTGACATCAGCCTTGGCATGGCAAATCAGGTGAAAAGTGCTGTGCAGTGAATGCCCCATCCCCCAAATTCCCTACTCAGCATGAAGCAGCCTTTATAAATCAATGTCTGCAGGAGGAAAACACGTGAGGGAGCAGCAAGTTCATCCTCCCCTTGCTGCTGCACTCCCAGTGGTCCCTGAATCCCACAAGTGTGATGGAAGGGATCTCTCCAGGGCTGATGCCCCATCCACTGCTCAGGGAGAGACCTGTGGGATGTGCTCGAGTACCCAGGGATGCAACCAATCCCAGGGAGCAATAAAAGAAGAGGACACTGCTCTTCTCCCATTTCCCAGCACCACACTCAGTCCTCTGGCACCTCAGCACCCCCATCCTCTCCCTGCTGGAGGACATGGAGCCCCTGGGAGCATCCCACAGGTCCTGCTGCTGTTGCACAAGGGCCTGAGCCAGCCGTGGTGGCCAAGCCACGGGAACCCCCAGCACCCTGCACTGCTGCCAGTGCTGCTGGAGCACGGGGATGCACAGGGAATTTGTGGCAGGAACACATGCAGCTTGGGCTGAGTGGCCACACTGACGTCCTCAAGACCAGGCAGAGCAGGAGGATGCACTCAGCTCCCTGTGGGGGCATCACTGGCACCAAAACATGTCCCAGAAACATGGATGAGCCACCAGTGCCAGGGAGAACCCAGATGTGCAGTGTCACCACAGCTCAGACGTGATCCTCTGCTTACCTGACAAGGTGAGCACAGCCTGGGGCTGCCAATGCTGCCAGCCCTACAGGAGCTGCCTCCTGCCATAACACACCCCAAATGCACAGGGCAAGGCTCCCCAAACCCCATGTGCTTGGTAGGCAGAGAAGGGGGTACCAACCAGTCCCAGTTCTGCCAGGTGGGCTGATTTAATTAGATATTGAGAAGAAATTCTTCCCTGTGAGGGTGGGCAGGCCCTGGCACAGGGTGCCCAGAGAAGCTGTGGCTCCCCCATCCCTGGAAGTGCCCAAGGCCAGGTTGGATGGGGCTTGGGGCACCCTGGGATAGTGGAAGGTGTCCTTGTCCATGGCAGGGGCTGGGACTGGATGAGCTTTAAGGTCCCTTCCAGCCCAAACCATTCTGGGACTCTGTGTCTGCACCCCACGGCACAGCAGCAGCCTAGGCAGTGGAAAACATGTCCAGGGGATGAAAAACACCTCTGTGATCCATGAGCAGCACCCCTCTCTCCTGCAGGAGATGCAGCACTCCTGTGTGTCCTGATTTATCCTGCCTGGAGAACAGAGGCACCAGGGCCAGTGGGGTGCTCTGGGCTGCTGGCCCCATCCACTGCTCACACTGCCTAGGACTTATAGATGGGATAAAAATCCCTTGGCAGAGTCTTTGTTTACTTTGCTCAGAGAAAATAATTAACTCTTGACATAGTTCTGGTGTCCCTTCCCATGGCAAGGGAGTGGAATGAGATGAGCTTTAATATTCCATCCAAACCATTTTGGGATTCTCTGATTTCAGGAACTTGGTGAAACCTTAAAGCTGTCCCACTCCAACCACGGCAGACATTACAATACTGTATGACAACAGGGCAGTGCCAAGCCTCAGCTCCACACACTCAGTGTCCCCATGGCATGATGTCCCCAGGCTGGGACTGACCCCAGGGACAGTGTGCAGGGAGCAAGGCCCTGCCCAGGGAGCATCACCGAGTGATGGCAGAGGAGGGGGGCAGGGAGAGCATCCCTGCAGGAGTCAGCTGTGATGGCTCTGGAGAGCCAGCTGCCTTCCAGCACGGAGCAGCTGGGACAGTGTGAAACCACACCATCAGACCTCTGGTGCCTTTTATCCTTGGTCACTTTTGTACCTGCAGATATCATGGATTTGCTCAAGGGCACTGTTGTGACAAATATCCCAGAGCAAAATGTTGCACTACAGACACACAGGTGACAGGAGGGGACACCCAAAGAGCTCTGCCACCACCAGCCAGGTGGGTGCTGTGAGGTAGCACCTGGGATGCTGAGCAGGTGGTGCCCAGCAGCAGAGCCCCCCCAGCATTCCCTACAGGGACAGCACAAGGCTGGCAAATTCCCACTCAGTGCTGAGGGAAGCGCTTGCTTTGGCCAGTCCCCCCCAAAACCAAGATGTTTCTGCTCCCTGCAGAGCAGAGAAACATCAGACCGTGGAAAACACCACCCTGAGCACCCCCAAAACCTCATGAACAAAACAGCTTTTTTGTGCTACGGGGCAGGGAAGCAGCGGGCACTGACCCCCCAGGCAGGGGCAGCAGGTCCCAAAGCCCTGGGCCAGGAGCTGCTGGCAGCACACCCAGCTGGCCTGGCCACAGGCAGCCACAAGGACAGGGGAACAAAGGCCAGTCCCTGGCTCCATCGACCCCGAGGTCAGTCGGGTGAAGGGGGAACATCTGCTCCGACCCTGCCCAGCCCTGGTGCAAACATCTCCCCGGGGTTCTTCAGGCAAGGCTGAAATTGCAGAAGGAAGCAGCCAAAACTGCTGTTAGAATTCCCAGCATGGAAAGCCCCAGCCTCAGTTTGTGCCCATGGGGAGGGACCAGGAGCAGCACGGGGTAAGTGCCAGTGATTCCAGAGTGGCCAAGATCCACGTGGTTGGAAGAGGCCAGAAGAATAACCCAGATCTTGTGTCCAGGCACCTCCAGCCTTCCACTTGAAGTGTTCAAGGGCAGGTTGGACCTGGTCTGGTGGAAGGTATCCCTGCACATGGCAGAGGGTGTCACCCAGGCTGTCTGGCCAGAAGGTGCCTGGGATGGCTGGAGATGGAGGAGCATTAGCCAGAGCGAGGAGCTCCGGGGGTCAAAACCAGTTTATGAGAAATCAGGCACCTCTGATCTACAGATTGGAGCAATAGTGAATCAACTCCACCCCTGGGTGATCTGCTGTACAGTTAATTAGACACGTTATTAAAAATATGCTCCTCTACCAGGCTGAATTAGTCTGGCTTCCAAGCCACAGAGTCCTGCCCTGTCTAATTAAACAGACCTTCCCAATTAACAATCCTTCCTCCAGGCCGCCAGCAGCAGACAAGGCAGCAGGCACTCCTCAATCTCCTGAGTAAGGCCAACAATGGGCAGGGTTCCACACCTTGAGTCATGACCATTAAACTGGTTTATTTTTATCCTGATTCTCCTTCGGCTGTGGACACCAGAAACAGATTCAGGGGCCTCAGGGCTGGACTTGGGATCACAGGGACAGGACATGCAGGTATGACCTGGCTCACCAGTCAAGGACCTGATCAGCTCTCTCACTCCACGAGTATCCCATTTCCGAGGTGTTTTCACAGCCAGAGATTTCCTGGTTGTCCTGGTTATGCCCCATGGCTGAGCACCACGCTGTGCCCCAGACATAGAGTGGCCATACTCTGACCCACTCCTGTTTGTTGTGCTGAATTCCCTCAGGTGTAACCACTCCATCCCCTCCAGCCTTCACTGCTCTCCCAGCACTGGTACTTGTGGCAGATGGGAATCTCCCATTTGGAGTATTTTCCTCTGACCAGCCAATTTTAAGCCCCTCCAGGCCACACCTGTAAATCCATCTCTTGCTGGAGCAGGGTGGGAACCCCTCCTTGCTCCTAATGCTGCAGAACTGCACATTAAAGATGTGAACCCCCTGCTTACCTCTGCAACAGCTCCTGGGGTGACTCATCTGTTCCTGCTTTGAAAGCACCAGGTGCTGCCCACGTGCTTTTCTCCAGGCTGATGCCCTGTGTATCCCACATCTCCATGGAATCCCCTTCCTTACAGCCTGAGCTGCAGCTGTGTCCTCAGGGAGGCTTTGTGTCCCATGATGATGGAGAACACACCCCGGTGCTGCCCTGTTCCCCCAAACCCCATATCTGAACCCAAGGGAATGGCTGAGGCTGTGTCAGGGAGGTTTAGGTTGGATATCAGGAAAAGGTTCTTCCCCCAGAGGGTGCTGGGCACTGACCAAGCTCCCCAGGGATGGGCACAGCCCCAAGGCTCCCAGAGCTCCAGGCACAGGGTGGAAATTGCTGGGATGTCCTGAGCAGGGCCAGGAGTTGGACTTGATGTTCTTGGGGTTCCCTTTCAGCTCAGGAGATTCCATGATTCTGTGAACCCCACATCTGCACTGGTAGCACAGAGAGTACAGTCCCCCTCGGACAGCATTTCTGTGAATTTACTTTTCCCCTTGGTTCACAAGGCTGTGCAGTTCCGAAGATGACTGTTTCCAGCCAGCAGCTCCACCTCACAGGAGACAGCCCAGATGCTGAGAGCCTGGTGGGGACCACGCAGGCTGGGCCACCCTCCCCACCATCCTCCCCACCACCCTGACCCCTGCCAGCTGGGAGCCTCCACCTCGCTCCAGAGACTTTTATTGGAAACACACAAAGGCTGCAAGTGGGATCCATTACACAGCATTTAGTACGAATCATTTGTATTTCCCAGCCCGCAATCCTTCTGGTTTCACAAGGAAACTGCTGTTCAAGATCATGCTGCAGCCAACAGGGAGGGCCCAGGTGGGAACAGGGATGTGGGGAACATCCCCAGAGCTGGGATGGACCTGCTCCCACACCTGGTCATCATTCACAGCCACATCCCTCCATGCTTGGCTTTGAAATGTGGGAAGAGGAAGCTCTGCTACCTCGCAAATAATCACCCCTATCTGAGTCAGGAGATTTTGGAAGCTGGGATAGGATTGCAAATCACTGCTCCAAGGAAAAAGAATCACAGAATCCCAGAATCATTTGGACTGGGAGAAACCTTAAAGCTCATCTTGTTCCACCCCTTCCCATGGGCAGGGACACCTCCCGCTACCCCAGGGTGCTCCAAGCCCCATCCAACCTGGCCTTGGACACCTCCAGGGATGGGGCAGCCACAGCTGCTCTGGGCACCCTGTGCCAGGGCCTCCCCACCTTCACACTGAAGAATTTCTTCCCAATATCCAACCTAATCCTTCCTTCTGGCAGTGGGAAGCCATTGCCCCTTGTTCTATCACTCCCTGCCCTTGCAAACAGAACCTCTGATGATTGCAGTGTTTAGTGTAGCATTCTGGTGGGGAATTCTGCATGTGTGCAGGTATTTCCAGCTTGTGCACACAGAAAGGTTGTGAGCCATGCCTTATAGACAACTAAACTGATGGATTAGCTCCTTTCCCACCTCCTCCCAGGTGCTTCTTTCCCCAGCCTTTCACGACAGGATCTCTGGGGCCAAATGGGATTGGCACCATCAGGCAAAGTTCTTTGTGTACCACCAACACCTGGGACAGAATGAGAACCAAAAACATGGTTTAAACCCTGAATATGGGCATTCTCAGAGAGATGCAATTTCATAAAGAAAAAGCTGGAAGTAATGAAGGGAAAACACAGCCCTCACCCACACTCAGCTATGCAGAAGGGATCACATCCCATAAAACAAGAACAGTGACTCATCCCATAAAATGGGAACAGCAAGTCACTCCAGGGTGGACATCCTGACCCACGAGAGACCATTTTAAAATACAAATTGTGACTTGGGATGTCCAAGTTGGATATTAACAGATGATTTAGGACATTGCTTCCCCAGGAGGGCTGTCCAGCCCTGAG
The DNA here is from genome assembly GCA_013400495.1 of Nicator chloris. NCBI lineage: Eukaryota > Metazoa > Chordata > Aves > Passeriformes > Pycnonotidae > Nicator > Nicator chloris. Next base: position 97,393 of record WAAE01011280.1, on the reverse strand, counting down.
TCTGGCCACCAGGGACCTGGGGGGTCTCCAGCACTGGAGGTTTCCAAGAACTGGCTGCCCAAATCCACAGTCACCTTGACAGCTGGGGCAGGGGGAACTTGGGGACAGGGGGAACCTGGGGACAGGGAACCAGAGCTGGACATCTGCTCTGATCACAGATAAAGCTGATCAATCTTGTTCTAGAGGGTGAGACACAGCAGGATCCCAAATCACTGCTGTATAGTGACCCCAGCCACTATCTGATTCAAACACCCAGTGCTCCCTTTTTCTGGCAAATGGAACTACAACTGCAGCTCTACATTTTGACTCCAGGAAGGTCACCTGGGAACACAGGCTGGGAACAACATCACTCCTACACATCTCCACATCAACCACCTGAGCATGTGGGAGCCCCCACAACCCACTAACAACACCTCTCCTCAGCCTAATCCAGGATGTTCATCTGTTGAGTATTAGAACTTTGGTGGGGGAAAAAATAGCATTGCTTCCTCTTTATCGTGTTTTGGAGAAAAAATCCAGCAGATGCATCAAGGCAGCAAGGCAGGAGGAAGGCAGGGGCTCCCTGGACTAACACCAGGCTCAGGGACACAAGTGAGTCTGTGCCTTGGCATTCCATCCCGAAAATCCAGAGGCTCAGCCACCCTTCAGTGGTGCCAAAAGGACTCTCCCTCCCTAAACAGCAGCAATGCATTGAGACAGCAGGGCTTGCACAGCCCAGAACCAAGAGACACCAGCAAATATCTGGCAGGTGCCACCTTCACAGGTGAAGGCTGGTTTTGCCAGGGCAGTGGGTCCCTCTCCAGCAGCCAAGCAGGACATGACTCCTGTTGACAAAGGTCCTCTCAAATCCACCATCAGTGGTCTTTCCTCAGTCCTAAAACATCCTGTTAGCTCACCTGTGCCTCACCTGGGCCTGAGGAAGTCCTGGACTCCCCTCTCCATTTCAGCAGGAAACCTGGGCAGTGCTCCTGAGGAGGAGGATGGTGAGAGCCAGGAGAGGTGAGTGCAGGGTGCCCAGCACGCCTGGCCTGAGCTGCCACAGCAGACTGCACTGCCACCTCCCCACACCGTGTCTCCTCCAGCTCCCTGCAAAGGATGGCATCCACCCACTGGGTACATCAATCCATCACCTGGGACTGCCCTACACTACAGCCCTGAGCAGCTGAGGGAGCTGGCAAAGGGGCTCAGCCTGGAGAAAAGGAGGCTCAGGGGGGACCTTGTGGCTCTGCACAACTCCCTGACAGGAGGGGACAGCCAGGTGCAGGGACAGGAGGAGAGGGAACGGCCTCAAGTTGTGCCAGGGGAGGGTCAGGTTGGATATCAGGAAAATTTCTTTATGGAAAGGGTGATCATGCATTGGCACAGGCTGCCCAGGGCAGTGATGGAGTCACCACCCCAGAAGTGTTCAAAACCCATGTGGATGGGGCACTAGGGGACATGGGTAGTGGTGAACATGTCAGAGCTGGGTTAACCATTGAGTTTGGTGGTTGGGAAGGCTTTTCCAACCTCAGTGACTCTGTGATTCTATGAACTGGGAAGTTCAGCAGGAGAGGATGCTGGAGAAGACCTCTCAGTTCACACTGGTTCAGCTGAGCCCCCACTGCACCAATATGAATCCAAACACGTTCAGGACACGCCTGTCACAACATGCAATGACACATGTGATGGAAAGCCAACACAGCCCCCGTGACCCAGCTCTCACCACCACAATTCTGCCTTTCCCCCACCTGGACACACTTGTACCTGTCAATATCTGTCACTGCTCCACTGTATCACACCCCTCAGCTGTAAGGACAGGCTCATTACATAATTTTAATGCACAAAATGCATTAAAGACCCTGAGGTCTCCAATTCTGGACCTCACAATGACACGGAATGAGGGCTGAATCACTGGACTGGAAGAGTGGAGTTGCCCCAGCACTGATGACCACAGTGTGTGTGGGCCAGAGAGAGAACAGGCCAAACCTGAAATGGCTTTGCTTGTCGATCCAAACGTATCAATTTCCAAAACCTCATCAAATTTACAATCAGAGTTAACCAGGAATCAGGAGCAAAAACTACAAATGGAAACCAGAGGGATCCGGGACTAGATCTTTAAGGTCCCTTCCAAGCCAAACCATTCTACGATTCAGTAAGAAAAGTTTAAACTGTATTTTTATATACACATAAAGGCAACCTAGGAAAACAACAACTTCAACCAAAACCAGGCTCAGAGGAACAAAGTGTTTGTGACAACCACACACACAAAGGCAGTGCATGAGAAATGGAAGGAGAATAAGCACAATCCATATTTTATTGTGACTGGCGGGAAGTGAATATAGGAAACCTCTGGAAAAGCCACATCTGTAGACAAGAAAAAGTTATGATGATGATCTTTTCAGCACATAGAAAAAAAATGCTAAGTAAAAATGTTAAAATTCATAGAGAATTTTCATAGAGAAAAGCATTGAGACAGCCCAGGGTTGGAGGTGCTGTCACTGACTCAAGCCCTGCTTCAGTCCTGCTCCACTCCCGGGGTGATTACCAGGTTTTTTTCACTCTACACAGTGCTTCAGTCAGAGCTTCAGTCAGAGCTCCCCTCACTGCAGCTCCTGGTGTGTGAAGGGTGGCCCTGGTCAGCCAGTTTGTGTCTTTATTAGGAAAGCAGGATGTTATTCCACAGCCCTCCAGAGGACAGGGCTGCTTCCTCCCTCAAGTAACCAGGATTCCTTAGCTCATACATAACTAACGAGCCAGGGAACGTCTGGCTGTAATTCCTTAAAAAATCACACACGTTTGCAAGCATTTAGCAAATAACTGAGACTTTGGAACAGATGCAGCAGGGCCACATGGTGCCCAAAGAACTCCTGTTTTCTCCACAGACAATGGCCTTGTGGAGGTGGGAGAAGACCCAGCCATCGTTTATCTTCATTTCTGGCCATTTCAGTGATGACACTTCCATAAACAAGCCCAAGGAACCATGACCACATCAAATTCCTGTGCGACACCTCCACAACAGACAGGAAAAATCAAATTCTGGGACAAGCCACTATCAAACTGGGAGAAAAGCACAAGAAAACTTCACAGCCTGGTTCCTGTACTGCTCAAGGTTTGCAGGAGTAACTGAGCAGTGGAATACACCTGGGTGGCTCTTTCCAGCACTGTTTCCAGAGAGTATCACCATTCCCTCCGTTACCTCTCCTGTCTGAGTGACCACCACGACAGACAGAGCTCAATGCCACAGACCTCATGAACTCAGTGCACATTTTCTGGACAATTGTGGACATTTTAGGGACACTTTACAGGGACTGCCATAGACTAAGAGATCAGAGAATCACCAGGGTTGGAAAAGCCCTCCAAGATCATCGACTCCAACCACTAATCCAGTACTGCCAAGTTCCCCACTAGCCCATGTCCCCATGCCTTTGAGCACTTCAGGGATGGCAACTACACCACTGCCCTGGGCAACCTGTGCAGGGAATGCTATCTGTGTATTGTATCTGTGTGGGGATGAGCTGCCAGCTGGGCTCAAACCACGACAAGAGAGAGAGAACGAAGAAAATCCAACACATTTCACAGTGACAGACCCAAGAGAGTCCAAGGATTAACAAGCAAGAGCCCATGAGGGGATGCCTGGAGAAGAAGAAAGCTGGGAAGTCCTTGAAGACACTAATGCAGAGCATCTCAGAGCAGAAGGATCATGTCTAGTGGATGCACCAGGATTACAACGTGAGGGAACGCAGGCACTCAAGGTCTCGCTCAGTTTGAAATCACTTCTGGGGAAATAATGAAAAAGCTGATGTAATTCCAATCATAAAGAATTAAAGAACCAGGAGTATAATTAGCACCAGTCAACATACTTCTACAAGAAGCAGGTCTTGTCAAACAAATCTGATTTCATTCTTCACTGAGATTACAAGTGTGATTGGTGAGAGGAGCCGTGCACAAGGCAGGGAGGGTCTGAGTGCTGGGATCAGGAGATGTGAGGGCAGCCTGGGGAACAGAGCCACTGTGCCAGCCACTGCCTGTACTCCAGATCAAAAAACATGCTGAAAAGGGGTTAACAACTGACGAGGTGGCAGGTTCCAGGCAATGGTTCCCAGTGCTGGACCTTGGTGGGCTCCACAGGAACCAGCCCTGGATTCAGGTCTGCCTTGTCACGTGAGGGGTTGTTGGTTGGAGACAGAAAACACGACTTGACTCCTCTTGATCATAAGACAAACAGCCAGTTTTATTGTTTGGAACTCTCTTCTATAGGGAATTCAAAACTCCTGGATCTACACAACTGATTGGTCTGAGCCTTAGCCCTGCCCAGCTCCTTGACCAGTGACAAGTTTGCTTTCTGGACTGACTATGACTGGCTGAGGTCTCTGTGTGAGTTCTATTATTCATTTAGGGACTTGTAGAACAAGCCAGGTTAGCTGAATTGGATTTGTTATGACCAGATTTATCTTGTCCAGCTAATAGATTAGCTGTGACAAAGCCTTAGTCAGCATGATGGAGAGGGATGAAGGAAACCACTGCTCAGGTGGGTGATGCCTTTGCAGCCTTGCAGAGCATTCCCAAGTGAAGGATATGGGATTCACCTCCCTTGGCATTCGCCATATGAAAAAATAATGCTCCCACTTTAATGCAGTTGTTAATTTTCTCCAGGTAGTAATGACAGAGAGTAAAGGGCCTCTGAGGACAGGCTGATGATCAAGACTAGCCAGTCAGGCAGGTGAGCTGAATTGCCCTCAGCAGGACACTGAGGGGGGGATTGCTTCCAGCTTTCACTAGAAATCCCATTTTTGTGCTAATGATTAAAACGTTCAAATCATCTTCAAAGAAAATTTAGGGAGGCAAAAATCTTAAAATTAGTTAAACTCTTAAGTGGTGAAAAGCACTGGAAAACCTGGTATCCTCCAGCAACTGCCTCTGGAGCTGGTGTGGCTCAACAGATGTAAGCACCAGCGAGGAAAAGCTCCAGATGGTCCCAGTGACATGGTGGCACTGATCAGGGACTGCCCCTTGTGCCCAGCTCTGGCTCCACAGCACGGATGCAGTTTCCATCCAACATTCACTGTGTACAAAACAACAGGATGGCTTCAGTCCCTCTCCAAGCAGGCAGGTGTCACCCACAGGACTGCCACCACAGCTGGGACCTCCTGGCAGCCAGGAGGGTTTCCTTCCCTACATTGCTGGGACAGCTGGAGTATAACTATGGCTTTAAGGTTTCCAGGCCAGAGATGACTGCCCCAGGCAGGAGCATTTATACTGTCCCACCCATCACCACCCCAAGGAATGATCCAGGTGTGCACACCCGCCTCAACAATGCAGCAACCGGCATAAGGAACACCCTTGGCACCACTGAAGCCTCCCACCTGGGGATCCATCCATTCCCTGCCCCTTTGGCTCCTCAAAGGATGAGCAAAACTCAAAGCACCTCAAGCAAGGCCCATGGATGGTGTTAAACTAGGAGCCCTTCTGTGGCTGGCATCACACATGAAGGCATGGTGAGGAAGGTGAAGGTGGGAGCACATCTGTAGCTACAGAGAGACCACCTGGTCCCCAGACTGAGCTTTGGGTTTTTTAGAAGCTTTGGGAAGCTTTAACTCTGGAGCATTACCCAGCTACAGCAGAGACAAGACAGGTCTGAAGTGTGCTGGGACATGGGAGAGGGTCCTTCCAGGTCCTTCCCTGCCCCAAGACTATGGAAAATTCTCAGACACCCCAGCAAACAGGAAAACCCTGTGGAGAAAGCCCTCGGTGATGGAGAGGGAGCAGCTGCTGTTGTCACAGCCCCCTGGGCTTGTCAGGGCTGCCTGCCCAGCCAGACCCTCTGACATCCAACACCGCCTCTGCCAAGCCAGCCCAGTTGGGTTCCCCCACTAAAGCAAGCAAAACCCCTTTCTTTGGGGGCTGCTTTATATCACTGCCTGCCCCCAAAAAAAGGCTTAGTCCAAGCAAATGCCAGACCCAATAAGTGCGAAGGACCTCACGGCCAACACAGGAATGCTGGGGCTTGATGGACTGTTTATAGAGTCCTTTATAGGAAGGATGGGTAACCTAATCCCAACTACAACATTTTTTATGCTGCTCTGGGAGAGTTCAGCTGTGATTAAGCTGTTGGCACAGTCCCATGGCACATAAAACCATGGAGACCAGCGTGTCTCATCCACACCAGAGTCGGGCAAATGCAGGCAGCAGAAGCACTCCAAGCATTAAAGGCTGGTGAGCCCCGCTGTGGGGCATCCCTGCTCACACCTCCACTGGCCTCGTGAGCCTGAGACACCAAAATAAAACATCTCTAGTGAATATTTACTCCAACTGCAGCCCAGAGCAGGGAAAAGGGTAACCACCCCTGCAGGACTTGGTCTGGGAGCAGGAGATGGCACAAAACCACGCTCTCAGCAGCAGGCTTCAATGTCTTCCTCTGCCAGGAGCAACCCCAGGGTGAGCACGGAGCCCTCCACCACCCTCCTAAAACACTGGAGAAACCCAACTGCAACATTTGCTGCTTGGTTCAAACACTTGATTTTGAGCCAGCCTCACTAAACTGAGATGTTCCAAGTTGTGGATCACCTGCTGTCTCTACCAGGCTGACACTCCATGCTGTAGCTAAGATCCTCAGTCCCCAGCACGGGCAAAGTCCTCCCTGAGAGAGGACATCCAAACGTTCCAGCAGACATTGACCCAGGAAACCAAGCCCACTCGGGCCAAACCACCCTAAGGGTGTGCAAATTTAACTGTCTAAGAGGGAAACAAAGATTTGGAGGCAGAGAGATTGGAAGGGTGGGAGATCCGAGCCCAGGCTTGGCACAGGGTCACACCAACCCCATGGAGGACAGGCAGGTGTAGCAAAGCCAGGCCCTGCTCCAGACCCTCTTCTTAGCTGGAAAGGGAAAAAAAAGCCTGGGGAGCTGGGGCAAGGGCAGAGCTGTAACACATTGATGAGGACAGCACAGGGGATGTGCATCTCAGAGTGTGATTGTTTGATGTTGGACCAGCAGGGTCTCCCCGTGCTGCTGGTGGGTGGGATTTCTTCAAGCAATGTGAGCATAAAGTTTGCTTCATTCTATTTTTATAGAATTGGAAGAGAAGCCAGGTTTGCCTTTTTCTTATTTTTCTTTCTTGGCTCTGTTGACTCACCAGTTTGTCTGTTCACCCTCACGACACTTCCCTGATAGGACGGATGCAGCATCTCCTTCATGGCCACCACACACCCACCCGGGGTGGGCTCTCACCACCCCCGTTAGCCCACAGCCCTCTCAGGAGTTCCAGCTCTGGAGCAGGCCAAGCACAAGAGCAGACCATTGACTTCTGCACTGAACAAAAACCAGCAGCACCTCAGAACCCCTCACTGAGCATCCCCACCACAGCAGCCAGGAGAGCAGTGTGTTCTCTCCAGGCTCCTTCTCTGGGATGGGACCTGGGCAGCAGTTTTATTTTAGTCCTGGCTGAGTGTTTGGCACATTCCTGCCACCAAAGGGAAGGAGACTGCAGGGCCTTTTCAGGTGCATCACCTCAGCCTGTGCACTCACAGGGTTCCTCTCTCAGCACAGACCCAGACACACCACCAGGCAAATGGACACCTTGATGGTGACACGCAGGGTGGGCACCATGTCACCACAGCTCCACGACCTGCTGGCATCCCCCAGAGACCCATGGAGGCCTGAGCCCTGCTCCACCCCTCTGGCCACTGAGCAGCTCAGGGCTGCTGGATGACACACCCAGGGCTGATCTCACAAATCCCATTTTTTTCCCTTTTCCCTCTGCAGCCCACACACTGAGGACCTCCCAAACATACAGTAAAACACCAGGCCAGCTTTCCAAGGGCTCAGCACCCACAAGCAGGAGCTCAGGTCATATTTAGGCCACCCAAATTACAGGGCGAGGTTTCTGCTGGAGGGTGACCTGCTTGGCCTCCCCTAGCACAAAATCCCATGGGCAGCCCCTGCCATCCCAAGACATCACAGGGATGTCTGGGCTCCCCTGGTCCCTCCTGCTAGTCCCAAATGTGCTACTCCCAAACCCACCACAGCCCTTGGCAGTGTCCCCTGCACATCCCTCACTTTCCAGTCCAAAATTCAGCTCCCCTCCCTGCAGCCCCACCTTTTCTTAGGCAGGCACCAACGGAAACTGGGAGAGGCAAAGCAGCACCGTGGGACCCAGCCCAGAGAGATTGACCTTCACCCCCAAGCCCCCAGATAAGGAAGGATGGGTTCCTGGAACAGCCAGGATGAAAGGGAACGCCGCAACGGCCGAGTTGGCTGGCTCAGCCCTTGCCTTGTGCCCGTGTTCCTGCCAGGTGCACACCCGTGTCCTCCCGGATGGGGACAGCCACTGGCTCAGCAGCCCAGAGGCACCAGCCTGGCAAAGCCTCACCTGCAGCTGTCTGTACCTTCTGCCTGTCCCATAAACCAGTGGAGCTCAAGAGATCCACCCAGCCACTGCTCAGAGCATCAGCAACCTCCTGAGTGGTGCAAGGTTTAGCCAAAGCTGGGAACAGGGACCAGGAGAGACATGGCAGCAGCTGAC
>WAAE01011280.1:77860-88149 GCA_013400495.1 Nicator chloris | reverse complement strand
ATGCATTTGCCCATCCATGCATTTGCCCATCCATGCATTTGCCCATCCATGCATTTGCAGCTATTTCCATGGCTGGAAACTATCCCTGCTGGGGCTGCTCTGCTCTGCCTGATCCAACCCTCAGTGCCCCGTGCTAGCAGCCAGCTGGGGGGAGCTGACACCTCCCTCCCACCTCTCAGCACGCTCCAGCACGGGGTGATCAATACCCTGCCACCAGGCATTCCCCACGTCCAGGCACCAGCTGCTCTCTGCTCCCCAGGCAATGAAAATACAACATCCCCAGCTGGCTTTCCCTCGCAGAGCAATGCCCAGGGAGCCACAGGCCTGCTCCCAGTTGCCACTCAGGTGTCACGATGTGCACGCAAAGGCTGGAGACACGGACCCTGTGCTCAGACACCTGCAAGGGCACTCTGCAAGCAGCCTTGGAGGTGCTGAGATCCTGCAGGAGAGCTCCCTCAGAAGAGATGCACAGGAAATGCTTTCCCAAGGCTGGCCTGGCGCAGTTAATTCCCCGCAGCCTGGCCAGCCCCCATCCCTGCAGGCTCCCTCAAGCCCAGACATCTTGTTTCACTCCATCCATGCTGCTCCCAGATCACACATTTCTCCTGCTCACTTTGTCCCTGCTACCAGACAGGCTTAAAAGTAAAACAAGGCCGAGATTTATGAAGTGAGGTTCACTGTAAAGGTTTCCAAGTGGCAGTTGTGGAGCCTGGAAACAGGATTACAAGCAAAGCAAATCATGAAACGCGATCGTAACCTCGGCACGCTGAGATGTGACCCTCACGTGCTCCAGCCCAGCTCACTTCCAGCACGTGGTGTGCACTGCCTGGGGGTTGCCTGGCCAGCACAAACCTCCTTGTGATGGCCCAGGGCTTCTTTGACGTCCCCTCCACAGCACCCAGCTCATTTGGGTGGCCCAGTCCTGATCTTCCGCAGACTTTCTGCCACACCTCACCTCAAACCAGCTGCACAGGCATTTGTCAGACCAGAACACTCCCAGCTCTCCTTCAAGACCACAAACAGCTGCTTTGGACACATCTCATAATTCTATGGTGACTTTAGTGCAGCCTTCCAGTGCCTAAAGGGGCTCCAAGAGAGCAGGAGAAGGACTTTGGTCAAGGGATGGAGTGACAGGACAAGGGGGAATGGCTGCCCACTGACAGAGGGCAGGGTTAGACTGAGTATCAGGAAAACATTCCTCTCTGACAGGATGTTGGGGCCCTGGCAGAGGCTGTGGCTGCCCCATCCCTGGCAGTGCCCAAGGCCAGGTTGGACAGGGCTTGGAGCACCCTGGTCTAGAGGAATGTGTCCCTGCCATGGCAGGAGGGGAACTGGATGAGCTTTTAGGACCCTTCCAACCCAACCCAGCCAATGATTCTATGATTCTAGGACCAAGCCCCCCTCCTGGGGCATCACTCCCACCCAAAAGGCTACTGCCAAGGCAGAGCTTGCAAGAAAGATGGATCTCATGAGACAGGCTTGAGGCCAAACTCACAGAGGCATCACCTGGAGTCAAAGACCTGCAAGTGATGGGACCCAGTATCAGGGAAGGATGATGCCAGCTCCACCCAGGAGTACCATCCACAGCCACCAGCATGTGCCTGGGAGTGCAGAGCAGTGGCAGCAGGCAGATATGGGTGCTGGTGGGACACACACCCACACCCATCTCGGGTGAAACCAACTACATACCTGGAGACACCTCAGCAGCCCATTCCTGCCTGGTTTGTCCTCAGACACATCCTGCCCCACCCTCCAGCCTCAGCAAGCAGCCAAAGTGTGTGGGTTCAGTGGACACTTTGCAGGAACTAGTGGCCTCCTGGGAGGCTCCAAGAGCAGGATCTCCTCTGGAGACCAAGGAGCATCCGTGGATTCCCTTTCCCCCGGTCCAAGGCAGAGTCAGTCCTCCCCTGCCCTGAGAGACTCTGGGACAGGCAGAACCTGCACTGTCTCACCACAGTGCTGCTCACCCACAGCCTGTGCACCAGGACAGGTGCTGAAGTGTTTCAGGCTCACAGAGGATCCTGACAGGAGATCTGGAGGGTCCAGCCTCCTCTCTGACCCTCCTCACCCTCCCTGGTTCTCCTCTCCCTCTCAGCAGAGCAGTGCTGCAGGAGCCTTACAACACAGGTCCCCCAAGCCACGACATGGACATGGAACCAGAGCTCACCAGGCTCCAGCAGGCCTCCACACACTTTGGGGACATATTTAGGGAGCTGGGATGACACCTTCCATGGAGCAGGACTCACCTCAGCCTGCTGCTGGACAGACAGAGCCCAGCTGGGGACAGCCAGGGAGCTGCCTGCCCTGTGCATCACCAGGGACACAGCTTGTCCTTCAGCCTGCTGCAGAGGGGTGTCCCTGTGTCCCCAAAGCCTGGGTGGGAGCGGAGAGGATCCCAGACCTTTTGCCTGCCCCTCCTTCCCCTGGGCTGGGAGCTTGGAGCCAGCCACAGGCTACCCAGGAGCCCAGCAGCCGAGCCCATTGTTCCCTTTGTCTGACCCTGGGAGCACCAGCCCTTGGTGGCTCAAGGTGTCCCCTCTGCCCAGGGACATTCACATGACCCAAAGTGTCCCCTCTGCCCAGGGACATTCACACAGCTCAAGGTGTCCCCTCTGCCCAGGGACATTCACATGACCCAAGGTGTCCCCTCTGCCCAGGGAGGGTCACACAGCCCAAGGTGTCCCCTCTGCCCAGGGACATTCACACTGCCCAAGGTGTCCCCTCTGCCCAGGGAGGGTCACTTGGCTCAGCCACATTCACCACCCTCAACCCCCTCAGCTGCCAGGCAAGGGCCCGAGCACCTCCCCTAAGCCAGCCAGCAGCCCCCCCAGGTGAGCCCAGGGCTCAGGGAAGCTCCTCTCCTCCCTAGCTCCAACCAGATGCTCTTGGCCTCTGAAGCTCCGAGGAGGGTGAAGGCAATCACCAACAGGCATTTTCCAAGGGACCTTCTCCTTGCCTGGCCAAAATCAAGAGCCTGTGGAAGGTGAAAGGTGCTCCCAGACACAGAGGGTTCACCAAGGCCATGAGCACCCAGAGCAGTGTGGACCTCCCCAGCACTTTGCCTTGATGATCATCTTGCAGATGATCTTGAAAGCCAGGCCTGGAGCTGGGGGCCAGCGGGACACCATCGAGGCTGGACATTCAGTGTGGGAACCCAGAGAAGGCACCTTTCCCTGTTTGCTTTCACATACCACATCTGCCATGGGAGGCTGAGCCAAAGGGATTCCTTCCCACTCCAGCAGTGCAGCAGGGTGCTCAGGGAGCACACCAGAATCAAGGGTACCCGATGGCCCTGGTACCCAGCATGGGGGAGGGCTGGGCTTCACCCTGCCCTGCCTCCACCCTCCATCACTCCTCGTGCAAAACTTTCTGCTTGAGAACTCCAGAGAGAGGGAAAAATGTAAAATAAAGGATGATCACCCTTTCAGCACCCTCTTTTATACACCTCCCACAGTCCAATGCACCTCTGTGCCCCCTCCCTCCCCAAGCTGCCTCTTTCCCAGAGCCCCCTCCCCTGTACTGCTGCACAAGCATCTTCACTGCCTTTCCCAGTCTTTCCCACTTTGGAGCTGATGCTTTCAAAGAGCCATCCACAATGACTTTAAGATCTCTTTCTCAAAATGCTAATAAGTAATTTAAAGACTGCCACTGTGCATGCATGGGTTTAGGGTAATTTTTTCCATGTGAATCCCTTTTCATTCATCCCTGACTACATTTAATCTGCCACTTTATAGCCCGACTATCCAGTGTCATGAGAGCTTTTTGCAATATTTTCAAGACAACTGTTGTTTTTATCATCCTGAATAATTTTGTATAATCTGCAAACACTCTTCGCCTCCCCATTCCCACCCCTCTCTGCTTTATGAATACATCACCCAGCACAAGCCCCACGCTGACCCCGTCCAGTGGGAAAACTGACTCTTTGTTTCCCCTTCTTTAAGCAGATTTTAATCCATAAGAGAGCCCTTCCTCTAAAATTACTTCTCTAGAGTCTCCTGGATCACCCAGGGAGATCTTCTTAAAGGATGCTCATCCCATTTACTCTGGCTCAAATATTCATTTTATTGACTTGTTGTAAAACACGAGTTCTCCTGCCATCACTTCAGAAGAGTCTCCCAGCCCTGCCTCGGGAAGCAAAGCTCCCTTTGGCCACTTGGGGTGACACTGAAATCATCCCCCTCCTCCCCAAGGACTCCATCCTGCACATTTAACTTCCCAATACTCATTTTTTGAGAGGAAACTTGGGGGATAAACAATTTCTTCTCTCAAGTTATTTTTCAAACTCCTCTCAGCCTGCCTTATATGGCTTCACATTCACCAGACCACAGTTTCTGATTTTTCTATTTTCTCCTTTTAGATACCACTTCCACTTTGTGAAGAACAGTTTTTTACCTCCAATGACCTCCTCCAATTTGCCATTTAATCAACTTTGGTTGGTTTTTAGTTATTTTTAGGAAACTTATGTTAAGTGGGCTGCATGAATTTATTCTGAGGTTTAATCTAATTTCCTACATCACGGGCAAGTATTTTCCTACTTTAGCTTCTCCCTTCACTTTGCTTTACTCACAGATTATTACTATGTGGTGTTTTTAAGTGCTGGTTGCTTTATGGGTGCCATGGTCGGACTCTGAGAGAGGTAAGGTGGAAAGAATGTCATTTATTGGACCAACTTATAAAGCTTCACCAAATTTGGGAGCTCCCCAGCCCCTCCTCATGCCCACTGGGAGACTCCTATGGAGCAGATCTAATGTCTTCTGTGTGGTTGCTCGGGTCTAAATCCAGAGTTCTTCCTCCTGTGAGCTCTCCAAAGAACCACAACTGTTCTCAGCCACTAAAATTACCATTTCTGAATATGACATTTAGGGAGGCACTGGCCAGCCCCAATTACAGCTGTGTTTTCTGCCCTCGTGGCCTGCTCCATCTTCCTTTAATGCCTGGCAATTGGTGCCACACTCCTGTCAGACTTGATACTGCTCCCTTCATCCCAAGCAAGGAAATTCAGGGAGGGGTGAACAGCACGGCATGATCCTCACTTACTCCTTCCCCTCATCCTGATTACCTCAGGGGGCTGGCATGCCCTGCACAGCCACCCTGGCACAACTTGCCATCTATCCAGCACCTTCCTGAAACATCTGACATTGATATAAAGATGTTAACAATATATCCCTGCACGTCTCCAGGCACCTCTCCTTCCTCACAGCCTCCCTCCTGCTGTCACTTGGCCTCCAAGGGGCCCCTGCCCACCTTCAGCATCCCCAGTGATCCCCCGTGCTCCCTGCATCCCTGGGTACAGGCAGAGCCCCTTGTGAACCTCTCTGTGCTGCCTCTCCCCCCACCCCTTATCACAGGAGGCCCCATCCTTTCCCTTATCTAAGGGCTGAACTTTTGCCTCGGAGCATCTCCCCACTCCCCCCATCCCAACGAGATCCATTTGGCAGCTGTGCCTCGCCCCGGTCTCTCTGCAAACCGGGATCCAGGTATGGGAGGGATTGCAGACCAGGGGGAGAGCTGACACGGCTCTTCCTCGGTAAAAACGGGATTTCAGCAGGATGGGAACGCCACTCCCAGCCAGAGCCACCCTCATTATTACCCCAGCAGGGCTGCTGTGTGGGGAACAGGCACGTTTTGTGGCAGGAGTGGAGGGTCAGGCTCTCGTTCATCCTTTGCCCCAAAGCGCTCAGGCCCTGGGAGCTGTCCCAGCCTCCACTATTTACCCAGCTCCTCGGGCAGCTTCTTGAGTGCCCACCCCTCTTTCCAGCAGCTCAGGTATGTGCACACAAAGGGCCCTGACTAATGCAGGCAGGTCCTTAGCCTGTCTCCAAGGGGACTGCTGCTGCCATTCCTGGGGACAGCCCCAAACCCCCCCGGCAGCACCCCCGAGGCACAGCCACATCCCCTCCACACACTCTGTGGGGTGACCCAAGGAGCTGGGGGACATCAGTGGCCACACCAACCCCGAGCCCTTGTCCCCTACAGCATCTCCTCCCTATGCTTTTGTCACCCAGAGAAGCTGGAAAGTCAGCAGGGGTTAAGGGGACTGCTATTCCTGCCTGGAAAAGCCACAGAACACAGGACCAAGGGCAGCAACGTGGATGTTTAAATGAAGCACCGATTTATTTGGTCTCCAAAAGGAGCTTTCCCTTTTGCTGCCCCTGTAATGCAAAGGGCAGGTGGGTGCATGGAATGTGTCTTGTCAAAAATTAAAGGAGGAAATGGAGGGGAGGGGAGGGGAAAGCAGCAGGAGGGAGACGGGTGGCACAGGGCCAGGCCAAAACCACAGGCTCTGCTCTGCTCTGCTCCTCAGTCCCACTCGTCCCAAAACATTTGCTCCCCTCCTAGTCTTGGGAGAGTGTTTGCACTTCTGGAGCTCAAGCTCGCAGGAAGGATCAGGTCTTGACAGATGCTGTGTTTTTCCCTGGACCTGCTGTTCTGCTGCATCCCTCCAGAGCACGGGAGGCTCCTGCAGCTCCCATGGTCCTGGCACACCTGGAACATCCACCTCCATGGAGCACCAAGGTCAAAGCAGTGCTCTGGTGTGACCATAACCCTGAAGGGACGGCTCAAGTCTTCCTCTATGGAGACCAAAAAGGTGGATACACAAAGGCTCAAACCAACCCTGTGTCCCTGGCATCTCCCCCCACCCCACATGGAGGTGCTCAGCACAGGTACAGGAGAAGAGACTATGTTTTACCACTGCAATATGTTACAACATGAGTGAAATGAAATATACTGTATACTAAAGAATCACAGAATATCCCAAGTTGGAAGGGACCCACAAGGATCATCCAGTCCAAATCCTGGCCCTGCACAGGACCCCCAAACAATCCCACCATGCGTCTGGGAGTGCCATAAATATTATGTATATTATAATTCACTATTAAATACACAGAAGCACGGAAGTCCTGTCTCCTGCTTGCTCAGAGGACAGGCAAGGATGCCCATGTCCAGCACCTCAGCCACAGCACGCCCTGGGAATACCTACCCCAGGAGTGGATTCAGCCCTCCTGCCCAAGCATCCTTCTCCAAGCCCAAGACTGGGCTCAGGATTAGGATTGCTGGGCACAGCTGATGCTCAAAATTGAGTCCCCTCACCCGTGATCCTGTTTCCCAGCAAAACTCACGCCAGGCAATTCTCCATCGCCCATTGGAGCCTGTCCCTGCCTCCATGCTGCCCACACCCTCACCGATAGCAGGGCCATCTCGTGTCTCCTCTCGCATTTTTGGCACAGGGCTGGCCCTCCTCCAGCCCTCGGGAAGCTTGCCAGCACTGCAAGGTTTGTGAAAAGTTAACTCCACCGGGATGAAGAGCACCCTGGGGTTGGTTTTCTCTCCTCGCACACGAGTTAGCCAGGCTGTTGGTTTTAAAATACCTCCGTGTCCTTCCCAGCTCCCCCCAAAATACCTCCGGAGCGTCAGTCCCGCGATCGGCGCGCAGCCTACGCAGCAGGAATACAAAGCAGGGCCGTTAGCGATAGCGGCGTTACCAACCGGTGTGGGATCCAGACACTGCCAGGACTCCTTTGTTCCTGACTTTCTGGTTTGGGTTTGGGTTGTTTTTTTTTTTGAAAAACACACAAAAAACTTTCCTTTGAGAAGCCTGAACTTTCTCAGCTGCAGACACGTTACCTTCCAACCGCCTTCACAACTACAGGCAATTCCTAACCTCTGCTTTATGTATGTTGTCATCCACCTCCCTGTTTTCCATATTGATTTATGTTTTACGTTCTTTTCACATTTCCTTTTAACAGAGCCGGTTTTAACCAAACAGCCTTCCCTCCCGAGCCCGAGCCATGCATTCTGCTGGCCAGTGAGCAATCAACTTCCAATTTCCATGCACACTCCTGTTTATATTTCCTTCCCTATTGGCTTTGTTTCTAATTAAGGTTTGTTAAATGCAAGTGAATATATAGCGCGGAGAGAAATATAAAGCATGTAGATAAATAAACACCCCACACACAACGGCACTGACTAAGGCTGCGCTTTCAACCACGGATCCCAAAGCACTTTGTCATGTTCATTAACAAAACCTCGCGGCTCCCTTGGGAAAGACGCTTGGATTATTTTACGCCTTGTAATTAGGAAAACTGAGGCACAGAGGAGACAAGTGAAATTACCAGCAGTACAGAAACGCTCTGTGACAGAGCCGAAAACAGGACTCAAGAGGCAGGATCCTCCAAAATTGTGGTTTTCCCCTGAACAAGCCTTTCTGCCCTCATTTTAGCCCTGGGAATATGCTGGGGCTGGTGATGGAGGGCATCACCACCATGGAGGTTCCCTGCAGCTGCGGGAACACGGTGGGTCCAGCCACCACCTCCGTGGCCAGCCACTACTGTTGGGTGCATCCGTCCACACCGAAGGGATCCAGAGCATTCGGAGGTGCAGGTGGACACCACATCCAGGCACTTCGGAAGCAGTGGGAAGAGGCAGTTCCAGAATGGAAGGAGCAGAGGCACGCCCAAGGAGCTGCATCCCACACATTTTCACCTTGCCAGCTCTCCAGAAGCCTTTTCCTGGAAGGCTGGATTAGGGAGCTGGCTGCCCACACCAACAATGAGAGCGACAATCACAGCCCCACCACACACACACAGGGCAAGAGGCACCAGTGGGGGCACGGGGGGACCACACCAAACCCAAACCAACACAGTCAGCCTCGGCTGGGAATGGCCACTGGAAGCCCACTGACCATGTCCCTGGGAGCGTCCCCATCCGTGGAGGAGCACATCTGAGATGAGAGCAATCATCTCAGGTGGGTGAAACACCCCACCTGCACTGGCCAGCCCCTCCTTCCTAGATGTACTCCCCATCCCTTGGCATTCACACATCCAGTGCCTGCCGCTCCTGCCATGATGGTGGGAAAGTCACTCACGTTCCAAGAACATGCACAGGAGCCCCGGGAGCCGGCCACTGACCCACAGCACTGCCTGGCAGCACCTCTCGGGCAGCAGGAGGAGCAGGGTGGGGTGGAGGTGTCACACCATCCCTGCCCAAGGCACGCGGCATGCCACGCTTGGCAGCGCCAGCTTCTCATGGTCAGGCGCGTGCGGGCCCCGCTGGCCAAGCCCAGACCCTGCTGGAAGAGTCAAGGCCACCAGCGGATGGGGCCAGACGTCCTGCATGGACATGGATGCTCTCACAAACACGCTCACCACCCCAACCCTCCCCCCCATAATTAAAACCATGCTGGGCTCATTTGAATAGCAGAGCTGGCGAGGGCTCTCCGCTGCAATGTAAATAGTCCTATTTATGCCAAGCTCCCATATTGTAAATATCACAATGTATAGCTGGCCAACCCATGAGTCATCTCCCAAAACTCCAACTTAATAAATGGTGCCTCATCCATGTTCCAGACAAACACCGTCCGAGTGGCTCCCACTGCCCGGCACACGCAGGGCTAGCAGTGGCCACCCAGCCTGCCCACCAGCCCAACAGAGCCAGAGGGACAGCGGAGCCATCCAGCCCCTCCGACACGACCCTTCCACAATGGACAGTCATCCCTGGACCACGGTGCTCCAGGACGAGCTGGTTTTGGCCTGACACCTGGCCCTCGCCCCTGCCCAAGCCAGCTCTCTGTCACTTCCCTCCCAGGGTGTCCCTGCAGCGGGCGGGTGGGAGCGGGCAGGACTGGCTCGGATGGTTGGGGAGCAGGAGAACGAGTCTCCCCTTGCACAGACCCCACCGTGGGGCTCCCACCCAGCGCCGTCGCCGCACACCCAGCCCTGGAGCTCCCCACCTGCCGCCTCACACTGCTTTGTCTGAGCACCGGGGACCTCGGCGAGGAGCTCGGCTCCTCCTGGGGACGCCGGGAACGCCACGGCGCCAACTGGGAGCCGGCCACCAGCTCCAGAACGCCCGTAAGGCCTGGCGGAGGGGCACCCCAAAGACTCCCAAGAGCAGCGGCGGGCACGGGGCAGCGAATCCCGGGCATCCCCGGGGGACCCTCCGCGGTACCCAGGGATGCCCACCTTGGCGGAGGGATGGCGGGGAGAAGGGCGGCCAGCGATCGGGAGGGTCTGGGGGCGTGAGGGGGGGGCACACACGACACAGCAGGCTCCGGCGGCGACACCTCCAGCTGGGGTAGCACTTCCCCAAACTTCGCCTCCCCTCCGAAGGGCGTGCGGCGGGGAGGGGGCCAGGGGGCAAAGTGCCACCCCCCAAAACCCGGGGAAAACCCGGAGGGGGCTCGCCCTACCCGCAGGGCCCCCGCCCCCCGCGCCCCCCCACCTTACCTTCCACGGCGGCGAGCAGGGGCAGAAGGGCGAGGGGCAGGCAGCAGAGCCACAGCGGCCCCA
>WAAE01011280.1:58469-77801 GCA_013400495.1 Nicator chloris | reverse complement strand
CGGGCGGCGAGCGGGCGGCGGTTCCCCCCGGCCCGCCGATGGTTTCTCCCGGAGCTGTCGATCATCCAGAGAAAGCCGTGATTTCAGCCCAAATCCGCCTCGCCGGGGCTCGCTGCGCCGCCGGCACCGGCGAGGGGGCGGAGGGGCGGGGGGTCCCGGGAGGATGCCCCCGCCGCCGCGCCCTTCGCACCGGGCCGGGCATCTCTCCCGCGGGGCTGAGCCTCCGCCGCTGCCCACCGGAGACGGGGGGCCAGGGCGGTGAGGAGATTCCCGTCCGGAGAAGGGGACGCGTACAGCAGGATAAAAAAAAAAAAAAAAGAAAAAGAAACAAAAATCCAAGGAGTTGCTAAATCCGAGGCTTGTTGTGGGCAGCCCCGAGCCCCCGCACCCTCCTCCTCCCCCATCCCCCTGGAGCCAGCCCCGGTGAGGAGAGAACAGGAATCCCCCCACTTCCCACGTGGAGCAGCTGTGAGTTGGTCACAAGCCCCATTGACACTGCTGGGGTCAAGCAGGACCTTCCCAGAAGGTGAGAGGTGAGACCCAGCTCCAATTCTGCATCTGCCTGGGAAGCACATCTGCCCTGTGGGCACCTCATGATCCACACCCTCCTCAGGACATGGTGGGGAGCTTGGGACCAGATGGTCTTTAAGGTCCCTTTCAACCCAAACCATTCTGTGAATCTGTGACATGGGACTGCTACCAAGACTGTTTGCCCCAGGAGGTCCCTCTGCCACCACCCTGACATCTCCTCCTCACCCCTCTGGTATCCCCGTATCCCCTCTAGTATCTGGTATCCAGTGAGCAGTGCCCTCTGCTCATCCCCTATAGCTGTGTCCCAGTTACTGCTGGTTGGGCAGAAGGTTGAGGTGCATCCTGCAGGAATCACTTGTGTCCTGGAAGATCATCTTAGGAAGGTCACACCCTGCACATGGATCTCTACACAAACTGTGCCATGCTCATAGGCCAGGAGCTGAAGACACACTGGGCTTCAAGGATGGATTCCTGTCCCTCAACTCACCATGGAAGGACATGAAAAAAGCAGTCTAGGCCCCACCGTGCTCTTCCTTATCCCTTTGTTGCATCAGCAGCTTGAGCACCTTGGGTTGTCTGCGTTGACCCACCAGAGGAAATGATTCCACAGGTTAGTGGATGTCAGAGCTCCGTGATGGCGTTGGCCACAGGGATGAGCCAAATGGTCTTCCCCAGCTTGGTGTGGCCAACCGCAGGCTCTGATCTGCTTTGGGAGTTCCTGTCACTGCAGATGTTGATGCTCCTCCAGGTTGGCCCCATATCCAACATGAGAACCCTGTGGCCCAGCTCCATCGTGTGTGGAGAAGCTTTCATCTTTAGAAGCTCTTTCGGGATCACTTTTGCATTGAGGAAGGAGGCTGAAGGCCAGGACGGCCAGTGGCCTTGCTGCTCCTTTCTTCAGATGTGTTTCTGTCCAGGGCGGGAATCCCAAGGATCCCAGCAGTTACCCACCATTCCAGCACTGTACCAGGTTCCCCCACTGCCAGCCTCCCCTCACACCCTGTGAGCAGCCAGCGTTTCCCATCAGATTTCTGAAAGCACTCACTGTATCGAAACTCCTCATATCCTCATTTCAGTCCTCCCAGATCCCAGGGCTGTTGTGTCCTGCATGTCCCCAAGGATCCATTGATTCTCCAGAATAGAGTCCAAGAGCAGCATCCCTGTGTGTTTGCCAGTGCCCACCCAGACCCTCAGAGCTTCTTCAAGCTCTCCAGGACTGCACTGCTAGACACAATGGGAATTTTGTCCCAAGGGAACAGTCACTGGAGACCTTCTCTCTTCTCTTTTGAGCTCCCCCTTAGGCTGTAGCTGATGGAGATGGACCTTGGACTATGCAGACTTGTCTGGCTGCTGCACTTGAAGTTCTTACACGCTCCTTGGAGTCTGATTTGTGCCCTGAAGATGCTCTCCAGGGCCAGTCATGAACTGTGAGCACTGGTCCCACCTCACACCTTCACTCTGCTCCCAGGTAGGGCTTTCTATGACTATTGCATCTTTTTGGCATCCATGGGAAGGCCTGCCAAGGTTCCACTGCTGCCCTTGCTGTTCCCAGTGCAGGAGTTGTCACCAGTACCCACATTCTGACCTGAATCCCACGAGCTCCTCTGGTCACCGTGCCACAATACATGAGCAGACCAGCAAGTGCCACAAAGCACCATGCCATGGCAAATCACTCCAGACCTCCTCCAATGTCCTTCTCTGAACCTTCCTACTCACTCTGCACCAGATTGAGTGGCTTCAGTGGAGGCTGGCCATGGACCAGGGAGCACTGTGCATCCTCACTGCTGTCCTCAGCCACACTGTGAGCTGATGCTCTCCTTGCTGCCATCTGGTGACAAGTGGCCTTGGGACTGTGTCACGTGGACACGGCCACCATCGGGCAGCTTGGATGTGGCCAGCTTGGAAGTCAAGTTACACTGGTTTTGCTGGTCCTTGCTGCCCACAAGTAACTCTTGGGCAGCACTGCCACAGGACACTCGAGCCCTGCTGCAGAGAGCATCAGGTACAGCCTTGATGGGGGTCACAAAAATGGGACAACCACCCCTCCAGCTGTACCCACATGTTGGTTTAAATCAAGAGATGGTTTGGGCCGACAGAGCCAGGAGAGATGACATCTCAGGGACATTAAAACAGGTTTAATAGTGACACATTTAATGCTGCATTTTCAGTTCCTGATGCAGAAATTTGCATGTGAAGCCCTTGGCTCATCACAGCTGGAGGAGGTGGCTCCCTCTCACTCTCTGTGAGGTTAAAGAGGTGCATCAGGTGACAGTTGGGAGTCAAGGGAGACAAAGAAAAGCAGCAAGGGGTGACACAGAGCTGTCAGGTGCAGACTCAAGGCTCAGTGCAGTCATCTCTGGGGATTCCAAGGAGCCTCAGCTACCAGAAAGATTCAGGAGATGCTTCTTTGGTCCAAGGAAGCTGCTTGGCCAGTCTCAATGCCCCAGCTGAGGGAGAGGGAGGTTTCTTTGGGATGGGAGAGATGGGGAGTGAATCCCATGCTGGCACCAAGAGTAAATCTGCCTGTAAAGTCCACCAAGAGCAGACAGGGAGCTGGTCCAGGGCCACTGAGAGATGCCCTGCAGAGAATCAGCATCCTTGGTCATGAATTGACACCCTGGATCATGAATTGGCACCCGTGGTCACACCTCTGCGTGCAAGAGGAAAGCTTTCCAGCTCCTGGCAGAATCCCTTGGGCTCCAAGGAACCTCAAGCTTCCAGGGGCAGGTTGGGAGGAGGAAAACACCAGCATATTTGTACAGAAATTGGAGTCTCCCTGCAGCAGAAAATCCCATAAAAGCAAAACCCAAGTGAAAAGCAGCTTCAGCTGTTCTGGCTCTGGCTGTGACGGGCTTGGCCTCAGGCCAGTGAGTTAATTCTGCCTATTAACTAATATTATAGTATTGTTGGTAAAGATTCATTGCTAAACTTATGTTTTTAAGATATCACTTATCATTTAAACACTTAACTCCTGATCCCTGAACATGTACAGGCACCATGTAGCCCTGCAGCCATGCTGCAGATAACCAAAGCCACCGCTGGCTGGGGAGGCCGGGCAGTGTTTAACCCTTTTCCCCCCTCTTTGTTTGAATGATAAATTGTCTGGAGTAGCACTTTCCAGAGGAGAGCAGGCCCTCCCACTCAGGGACCACTTATTATCACCTACTTCATGTTCCCCAGCTCTGCAGGGATGGAGGAACTGTTCCCAATAAGGGATTATTCTAACCTCTGTGAAGGGTGTGTGAACAGCCAGAAACCCCAGGGATATCTGTGATTGCAGCCTGTCACCACCAAGGGCTTCCCTCTGTCCTTCCTTGCCTTTCCCGGTGACCCCAAGTGCTCTGCAGGCTGGGGACAGGCAGGTCTGGTCCTCCAGGAGGAAGGGTGGGAGCAGCAGGGGCTCGCACCTTTCAGCTCAACATCCCCGCTCCGACCTGTACCAGAAATCCACAATTTTCGGGGATCTCAGACCTCTCCCGCCTCATCCCAGAGCAAACCAGCACCTTCACCAGTCACACCAGTCACCAGCCACCGCTCACGCCGGCGTTGCCCGCAGCCCCCGCCCTCCCCACCCTCCGGGGACACCCTCCGAGGTTTTTCTGCGCAGAGTGAAATGAAGATTAACCTTTCACATCCCTGTACCTCTGGCGAGGGTGCCTGGCCCTGGATGGCTCGTGCTGAAACGTGACACTGGACAGCCCCACCTGGCCCAACCTGTTCATCCTGTTGCAGGGACCTGCAGAGGGGGGACCAGCGGCTCCCTCTCCCCTTCAGCTCTCTCCTGCCGCATTTCTGAGCTCTCTGCCTGAGGGACCGTGTGTGTACCGACACTGAGCTCCCAGGGAGGGTGAAACAGAGAGGAGGAAGGCCAGAGGATGGCACTGGGAAGCCGAGCATCGTCCTGCCCTGGGACCGCCAGGAGCGAGTCAGAGCCACAGCAAAGCTCCGAGCGAGGAGGGGCTGCAGGAAGGATGGAGCATCAAGGAGTGGAAGGTAGCCCTGCTTCTGTTGCTGTTGCAACGTTTACAGTCTGAGGGTTTTGGGCCTCCAGCTAAATTAAGAAGGAAAAGTCAACTGGTAGATTGCAGTAACGATTTGGAGAGTTCTCCGCTCAGAAAATGAATGAAACTTTTGAATGGTAGCCATGGGAACAAATTAAAGAGAAGAGGCACTTTTGAAGCATTTAAAATAGATTTAGAGCTGTAGAATTGAGCAGGAAATTTGGGATATTTAGTTCAACAGCTAGTTTGAACCCAGGTTCAGAATTAAAAGTAACTTTTGGAAAAATAAAGTTCATAAAAGTATCTTGGTGAGTGCAGAGGTGTCAGGTCTTCTTGAAAGTTTTGTTTTGGTAAATAAGCAGGACCATAGAAAGGCAGGAAGGAAAAAATTATAAAAAGGCAAATTTAAATAAAACCATATATTATATGTTTATTTTTAAATAAAAGCAAGGATTTCCTGATTTATAGACTTATATAATCATTAAGGTTGGAAAAGACCTCCAAGATCATCAAGTCCAACCTTTGACTGAGTACCCCTACTTTTCCAGAATGTAGAGAAATGTGACAATCAGGTATGTAAACTATTACTCTATGTTGCAAAAAAATAAATTTTAAAAGGCTATTTGATATACAGCAAAGAAAAGGTGGAACCATCACCAGAATATCATGTTATATGTAGCAACTTAATCCAAAATACTTTACATCAATGAGGCACGACTGGCAGAAGATGGGGTTTGTATTCTGGAAAATATTTTCATTTTAGTCCTTGGTTTTAGCCAGAAATAACAATGCTAGTGAATAAATCTGCCCAGGAGATGACCTGTGATGAAAAACTGCCAGTCATTACCTACTGGCAGGGGTAACAACACAAAAGGATGCTTGATTTAATTGCTGTCATTTGTAAGGGTTTGTAAAAGAAAAGGATGTAACCCAAGCTATTTTGTGGCAGGGAACCTGAGGTCCAGAAGTCTTCCATAAAACAGTTTTAAAGTTGTTCAAAGGAAGGTGGAAAAGCTGCAAAGTCAAACCCAGGTCTGTGTTAATACTATAAAATTACAGGGTGGCATCCTTGAAACTGAGAATGCTGAAATGGCATTTAATAGGAAACTGGGGAGAAAACTCCCTGGGTTTTGTCAATGCTGGTGTTAAACACAGGAGCTTTGCAAATGCTTATGGACACTGTGAAACAGTGCAGCATCGTGTCACATTTAAGGCACTCGTGAGCAAAATCCCCCGGTGTTCGGAGGTGGCAGAGGTTTACAGAAGCCAAATACATGATCAGAGGTAACAGCCTGGTGTGAAACTGCTCTTTCCTCCTCAGAGGAGCTACAGAAAGACAGTCCTGAAGGAGACAACCACATCTCCTTCCACAGCAGAAGGGTGGAAAGCACACAGGTTGTCACAGCCAGGTTGAATGGGCGAGCCTTGAGTGGCAGATGTCCCTGTCCAGGGCAGGGGGCTTGGAACGGGGTGATCTCTAGGATTCCTTCCCACCCAAACAATCTGTGACTCTATGACTCCATCCAGGTCTTTCCAAAGGGAAGCAGGCTATGGGAGATGTGCTGGCACAGAGAAAGCTGAGCTGTGTGCAGGCAAAACCCCGCCAGGGTCTGGAGATGAAAGGTCAGGAGTCAGTGGGAGCGGGGCTGGTGCTCTAAGATCAGCATTTCCCATTCTCCCTTTGTGTCTAGGAATATCCATATCATTAAAGTCTGGGCTGAAATGTGACTGAACAGGAACAATTCCTGCAGAGTGACAACAAATCTATGCACGGGCTCCTGATGCTGATATTGACTGGCTTACCTGTTATTTTATTGAAGATTCATCAGAATAATATCTCTAGGAGCAAGGTGTCATGGAATCATGGAATTATAGAATGGGTTGGATTGGAAGAGTCCTTAAACCACATCCCATTCCACCCCCTGCCATGGGCAGGGACACCTTCCACTGTCCCAGGTTGCTCCAAGCCCCATCCAACATTTGGACATTTCCAGGGATGGGGGAACCACAGCTTCTCTGGGCAGCTTGTGCCAGGTCCTTACCACCTTCACAGGGAAGCATTTCTTCCCAATATCCCATCTAACCTTTTCAGTGTGAAGCCGTCTCTCCTTGTCCTGTCCCTCCATGCCTTGTCCAGTGTCCCTCTCCAGGTTTCCCCCAGGCCCTTTCAGGTACTGTGTGGCAGTAAGGTCTCCCTGGAGCCTTCTCCAGGCTGAACACCCCCAGCTCTCTTGCCCAGGGATATCTGAGGGATGAAGATGGGGTGTGGTGAAGGTGGGGGGTGGTGAAGGTGGGGTGTGATGCAGATGGGGAGGGATGAAGATGGGGTGTGGTGAAGGTGGGGGGTGGTGAAGGTGGGGTGTGATGCAGATGGGGAGGGATGAAGATGGGGTGTGGTGAAGAGGCACAGGGCTACAGGGGCAGGAGCGTGGTGGGAAGGGACAGGCAGCACTTGTGATGCACAAGCACTGTGGAGGTGGCGGGCACATCTTCAAGGAGGGAGAGGCAGGGGCTTGTACTCAAAATGTGAGCAGGCTTGGGGGGTCGTTTTGGGGCTGGGCAGAGGCAGGGGACACATCCCTTCAGGGCTTGAGGAGTGCTGGCCATGGCACAGGAGCAGGACCTGCTCTGTGTCTGTCCGTGGCTCTGGCAGGCAGTGGGAAGCAGCACTGCCCAGTTAACCAACGTGGATGGAGCATGGCTGCCCCTGGAACAGCCTGTCCAGCTGCCCTTTGGGTTGCTGACCTGGCAACAGGAGGCACCTGCCAGCAGAAACGTGCTCAGGTGACCGTGGCACCCTGGCACGGCACCACCGGGATGGAGCAGTGATGGTGGAGGGGCCGTGGCACAGGTCCCTGCCAGGAACACCGGGCACAGGGGACAGTGATGGTCACAAAGGACATCCTGTCATCCAGCCCTGCAGTGTGGCCCACTGAGGAAGCTCTTTGCAGATTCCCCTCCAAGACTTAGTCCTTGCAGCTGCTGGGATCCCGTTGGCCCACTGGAATCAGCGTCCTGCCTGGTCCCTGGGGAGTTTCTCCCTGAGTGCTCCTTTGGGGATTCTCATGAGCACCTGGGACTGCTGATTCCTCCTGCCCTCGCTGAGATGTCCCTGCTCCTGCAGGGACCAGGAACACAGCATCAGGGCTGAGCCCTCACCATCCTGTCCTGGTGCCTTGAGGGGTGCTGTGGTGGCCATATGAAAAGTCCCTGGGAGACACAAACCCCATGTATTAGAGGGCAGCTGAAGACCCCTGGGTAAGTGCTGCCTGCCAGGGGAAAGCCCATGGGGCTACTCCAAAGGGGAATCCTGCTCCACAACCCTTCAGAGCCCTTCGGAGTGGCCAAACACACAGTCAGTGCCATCTGTTCCTGGCATCTGCTGGGGGTTCCAAAGGCTTTCCTTTAAGTTCCTTGCCAAAAGTTTTTTAAGGAAAGCAGGAAGCCTGGGGGACTCAAGGGAGTTCCTTGTCATTTTAATTGCATAAGAGATGGTTGCAGAGAGGAGTAAGCAGAGGGAGGTCATCAGCCTGTCCTGCAGGGTCTGTCCTCATGTCCAACAGCCCCAGAAGTGGCAGGAGTAGGGATGAGCAAGGAGGTGACGGGATAAGTGATGCCATGGGGAACACCACCATAACTTCACTTGCAGTGACAAGGCTGCTCCCTTCTCTGTCTTCTCCCAGGAAGAAACCAAAGCCATCAAATGACACTTGTGTGAGGTCCAGGGCCAGGGTCTCAAGGATTGGGGTTTGGGATCAAAGGAGGTGATTCTTCACATGGATGGGAGGTGAACTGTTGACCTCCTCAGCAGATCTGGGGACACAAAACTCATGGGGATTCAAGTGCAGGCTGGAACAGTCATTGGAATGGAGATCCAGGAATTTAGAACACACAGGGAAACCCATGTAAATTAAAATAGCTGCAAAGTCATCAGTGCAGTTCTTCCTGGACTCCTACAGCCCCTCCAGCCTGTTCCCTTTGTTCTGTTAAAATCCTTCCTGGCCCCTCGGGAGGTGTTGTGGATGCTGGACACTTGTCCCATGGGCTACACCAACCTCTGCACTGAGCCACTGCAGGGGCTCCCTGCCATCAACGTGGCACCAGTGCAGGATGGGGACCTCCAGCACATCCCTGCCAGTCACATTCCCGCATCTGAGAGGTCTTTAATTTGGGTTTACTTTGCTTGTTCCTTTCTCCAGGTGTGTTTTGTTCTGCCTAGAGAGCTGGGAATGTCAAGAGCCGGAGCTGCTGTGCCAATCCTGGGGTGGGGACTTCAGAAGGAGCTGCAGGAGCTGGCGTAGGGCCCTGTGAGAGGCAGCAGGAGGGGAGCAGGAGGCAGCTCAGGGGAGCTGATGAGTGCTCATGGGTGCTCCAGCCCTGGGATCACAGCAAGCACAGAGCCTTGAGCCTTGGGATATGGAGGAAGGGATGTGTTGGGCTGGTGCTGTGCTGAATGCATTGCTCAGCAGGAATACTGGAGAGGAAATAAATCAGTCCCTGATTTACCTGGGAGGACAGATACTTCTTTTCAACTAGTTTTTAATTTGGACTCAATTTCCAAGCCCGGCTGTTCAGATGTCTCTGAGATAAGTGATCTGTGCAACGTCTGAGTCAAACAGATTTTCCTTCTTTTCAGACAGCAAAGCTGTGCTCTCTAAGTGGATGTTCCAGCTAATGAGGTGTTAAGTGTAGAGAGAATCACAAGTACTTGAGGGCAGGATCCAACTGGTAGTAAAACCAACAGCCAGCACCAAGATTGTCCCAACTTCCAGGAACAACTTCAGACAATAAAACTGTACTGAGGGCAGGAGCCAGGGAAAACCTGGGAAACAGAACCACAAAATGCAGCCATGTGTCATGCTACAGCTGCATCATGTGGCCACACGTGTTCCCTTTCCTTGGGCCAGTGGAGGATGACAAGGGAGAGACAGCCACAGTGGCTTTTAGCTGGGGCCAGGTGGGAACAGCCCCCAGAGTCCTGAAATCCCAGTGTTTGCTGAAGAAATGTCCACAGAAGATGCAGTGAATTCTGTCAGGGAGGTTTAGCACAGCTCTCTGCTCCCAGGGAGAAGGGATGCTGTGGTCTGAGCTACTGTGCCTTGCAGTGTTTGCAGTGCCGAGAGGAACAGGGTGACCCTTGGAGCCAAATTTATCATCTGCCCATTTTGTTTGCCTTTGGAGCAGCCCAAAAGCCCAGCTGCACACACACTCAGCAGCCCTGGTGTCTGTCCCTCCACAGCAGAGCCACCTCCATCTGTCCTCCTGCCTCTGTGCAGAGCAGGCAGCCCGGGAGCAGCAGCACCACCTGACAAGGACAGAGGGGATGCACAGGCTCCACAGTGACCTGGTCCTCAGGACACTTCTGCACCACAGAACCCAAAATCATGGTGATATTCTCTGAAAAGGACTTTCTTAGTGTTCTACTGAGGACACAGGCTCAGCTGGCACATCAGATGGACATCAGGGTTAGGGAGAAAGGCCATGAGGAGTCTGGAGAAGACCAGATGGGGCAGAGAAGCATGCATGTCCTACAAGTGCAGTGTCAGGACACACAGATGTCTTAGCAGGGGCCCTGAGCAGGGAGGATCAGAAACACTGCAGGTTCCCTAAAACAGCAGCCGGTGGCAGATGTCCTGCTTTGGACATTCCACGTGGTGCTGAGAGGTCCAGAGGAGCTCATGGCAGATGGGAGAACACTGTCAGCTCCAACACTCACTCAATGTAAGGAAACCTGGCGTTGCAGGAAATCCCCTAAAGGGTTTCCAGGACC
Organism: Nicator chloris; assembly: GCA_013400495.1. Taxonomy (NCBI): domain Eukaryota; kingdom Metazoa; phylum Chordata; class Aves; order Passeriformes; family Pycnonotidae; genus Nicator; species Nicator chloris. The sequence continues at coordinate 67,499 of WAAE01011280.1, read as the reverse complement.
TGCCACCTCCACCCTGACCTAGTGCTGATGACACTGCAGGATGTTGGACCAGAGGCCCCATTAGGTTCCCATCACCACCTCCAGGAGTTAGGGGTATCTCCTGAACTGACCTTCTCTGGGACACAGGTTGTGCAGCAGCAACAGGAGCAACCTGCAGTCCCTGAAGTGATGGATATGGACATGGATATGGATATGGATATGGATATGGATATGGACATGGACATGGATATGGATATGGATATGGATATGGATATGGATATGGATTGGATATGGACATGGATATGGACATGGATATGGATATGGACATGGACATGGACATGGATATGGATTGGACATGGATATGGATATGGACATGGACATGGATATGGATATGGATATGGACATGGATATGGACATGGACATGGACATGGACATGGACATGGACATGGACATGGACATGGATATGGATATGGATTGGATATGGATATGGACATGGACATGGACATGGATATGGACATGGACATGGATATGGACATGGTTATATGGTTTAGTGGCCATGGTATTCAGTCAAAAGTTGGACTTGATGATCTTGGAACTCTTTTCCAATCTTAATGTTTCTGTGATTCTATGATTCTATTGCTGTCCCACTGCAGCAGGAGGATGAAGATGTGTCTCTGGAGCAGGGCTGATCTCAGGAGCAGGGATGGGAGAGCTGGGAGAAAGGTTCCAGCAGCAGGACCCTCACTGCCATGCAGCATGGGACAGCACTTGTTGGCTGAGCAAGGTCACCAGGGGATGGAATAACACAGGGCTGGCAGCAAGCCAGCACAGCACTGGGGTTTATCTTTAACAGCAACAATGGCAGCAGCCCCACTTTGCTGGAAAAGACCTGCCCAGTGCTGGGATCCTGCATCCTTAGACAGAGCCAGGCATCCTGCGGGAGCTGAACCGTGTTATCTGCCCGAGGGGGATTACGCTGTGAAAACAGCTCGTTGGGGATTGTATATTAACAGGATATGCTCGGCTGGTTGACAGGAAGCAATAAAGTAATTTGAAAGAGACTAGGAGAGAGTGTGTGAGTTCCTGCGTCTGTGTTAAATCATGGCTCCAGATAAGCAAACAGCGGCCCGGAGCGGGAGCAGCGCTGCCAGCAGGGACCTGGCCAGTGCCAGAAATCTCCAGGAGCTGCCTCGAGTCCATCTCGGAGGCAGCATGGAAACCACTGGGATTGCCATGACAGCTCTCCCATCCCCTGCTCCAGGCTGCGGTCCTGCAGGAGCCGCCGCTGTCAGCCCGGCTCCGCAGGGATGCAGGAGCGCAAGGAGAGCATCCCTCGGCAGCCCGGAGACCGCTGCTCGCAGGAGCCCATCCCACCCACCCTCAGCGGCTCCGGGAAGCAGCTGCTCCTCCCAGGCCTGCCGGAGGAAGGGGAGGAGAGCCAAGAGGAGAGGAATACGTGCAGTGCAAGGAGCGACGCTGTGCGAGCTGCCGAGAGCACGGTGCGGCGGCGGCTGCCGTGGGGCCGAGGGGAGAAGGGGGCTGTCGGGAAGCATCAGGCACTCCGCGTTCGGCACCTGGCGTGGATCGCAGCGCCCCGCTCGGATCCCGCCCGGGGGGAGCGGCTCCTGCCGTGTGAGTGTCAGCCAGCACAGCACCTGGCACGGCGCTCAGCCTCCCACATCCTGCTGGAGTCACACGCGCCAAAATGTCAGCAGCATTTATTGCTCTCAGAGAGGCTCTGCTGGCCTCCAACGGGGGATGTTTGAGGTCTTCTGGTGCAATCTCTGATTTTTTATTTTTTTTGTTAGGGATACACTTTCACACACCGTGTCATTGCCCAGAAGCTCCCTGCCACAGGATATGAGCTCCACGGGATCAACAAAGTGTGTCTGCATTTGGTGGGGACTGAAGACACTCAAAGCGCTCTCTTCAGAATAACAGAAATAAAAAATCACATGTGCTGCCTTCCACCAGAGGCAAAAAAATCCAACCCAGAGCCTGGATGAGTGTTGAACCTTTTTTCCCACGTGTCAAGTGCTCCTAGATGGGTGATGGGCAGGAAGTGGGATGGGGCTTGGAAAAACCCGTTCAAGTAGAAAGTGTCCCTGCCCATGGCAGGGGAGATGGAACAAGATGGCCATTAAGGTTCTGTGATTCTCTGAAGCTCCCTTGGAGGTGGTTTGCATCAAAAGATGTGTCTCCTCTGAAGCACCTCACACTGCCCTTGTAAGAGAGGATCTCGTGGTGCATAGAGCATTATCCAGTGTGCATTGGGCACCCCTGTGCCTCACCAGCACCTTCTCCATGGCATGAGTCCCCACATGCCTGCAGCTCTGTTGTGAGGAGGCTTCCCTGGAAGCTGAGGCCATGATGCATGTGGACACCCGAATGCATTGGGAACTGAGTCCATGCCAGCACTTTCCATGAGCGTGTTTGTTGCATTCCTTGGGGCGTCACAAGCCCTCCCTGCAGAGGAGAAAGTGGTGGCTGGGAAAAGGGTGAAGGTGACTGGAGCAGAAATGGTCACTCAGGGACTGTGAGGTAGCGCCATGTCCTCTAGATGTTCCTCATTTGCTTTTCCAACATTCCCTCCCTGATCCCTGCACTAATGCTGGATCCCCAGGGGAGTCACTGATGATGTTCTTGCACCCCTCCTTTCTCCCACGCACCTCACAACATTTTTGGAATATCCAGGCGGGACAAACACAACTTGTTCCTTGCCTTGCAAGAACTGCTCCAGCTGGCTCTTCCAAATGCAGCCAGGCCAGCCACAGCTCAGAGTTATTTGATGGCCACAAGCAGCAGCCAAACCCCTGAGCCCTCCCCACAGACCTTTCCTGCCATAGCTGGGCAGGCCTGGGCTGGAAGGAGCCAGCTGGCACCTGGCTGGGTGCGTGGGTAGTCCCCAGAGCCAGAGATGTCACCAGAAGCTCAGGTGATGTGCTCACAGCCCTTCCCACAGCGTCACTCAGCAGGCTGCTGTGGGTGGCCCGCGGTGGCCTCTGGAGAGGCGGTGCCCTGCGCCCTCCTCTCGCTGGCTCTGTAGCTGTTTTGTGTCTCTCACTGTCTCACCTTGCAGAGCCTCACACAGACTGTCTGACCTTCAGCAGCAGCTTGGCACCAGGAGTTACCTGACCTGCTCCTGAGTCATCTCTGCACGCAGCAGGGAGCAGCAGCCTCCAGAAAATGGAGGTGCCTGCTGCTCTCCAACCCTGTCACAGGGCTTGGGAGCTGCTTTGGAGCTCCCCAGGTGGGAATTGGCTGCCACCACTTCAGTCCTGCATGCTTTCCTCAGGCTTGGAAGCCTGAGGGATCCTGATGGGACTGCCCAAAGCAGCCACACCCCAACCTCAGCCCCACTCCTGAAGAGACCTGAGACGCCCTGATCCTCTTTGCTTCTCCAGCATTTTGTCCTCCTTCCCTGACACCCCCACCCAGCTGCAGGATGAGATGATCTCCCAGTGCATGACCCAACCACCTCACGGCAGAATTGGAAGGGCTCCTGGAGCCAGGCCACCGGAGAGGAAGGACCACTCCCTGTACTGGACCTGCTCCAGGCTGGAAGGAGAGACAAGCTGCCTTGGCTGCAGGAATTAAATCCTTCACCCAAATGAGAGAACATCCCATCCTCCCCTCTCTCCCCACAGTGCTGCAGTGTGCAAGTCCCTGGCATCTCTAGACAAGCACATCAGTCATCCCCCAGGTGGGTTAGGTTGGACTTAAGTTGCTTGAGCTCTGTTCTTGCTGTGTCCAAGACTAGGCAGGGCTCCAAGCTCCTCTGGGTCAGCTGTCCAAAACCTCCCACCACACTGACCTAACCTTTTGGATCTGCTAACCCATGTCTGAGCACCTCAGCCTGGCTGCTCTGAGCCTGGAGGGGCAGGGAGAGAATTTCTGGTGTAGACTGTCCTGGTTTAGACACATCCTTGTGCTCACCAATGCACAAAGGCTGCAGGATGGGCAGGAAGAAGAAGAGGCAAACCCACGGGAGACAGGATATTTGCCATCCTGCAGCACCAAGGACTGGGTATCAATGTGTGTTATTTACTGAGTCAGCACCTCCTGCCAGGAAGGGACAGGTGTTTCCTCCAGACCAGACTAAAATATTCCTGGCTTTCCCCTGTCTTGGGAAGAAACTCTGGTCCTGTGAGCTTGGCTCAGCTCGTGTGGGATCAATTACCACTATGAGCTCATTGGCTGCCCACCTGGCCAGGTCCCCTCCATCCTCCTGCAGCCACACCAGCTCCCAGCACGTCTCCACTGTGAAGGAACCTCCGTGGAGGATGTTCCTCTGTGCCCAGGGTGCCAGCTTGGCTCTCCTGCCCGGGGGCACCAGGCTCTCTCCCTGCCCACCCCGCTCCCATCTCACCCCTGGGGACCCAGGGGGAGTCAGGACTCCCACAGCCCCCACCAGCTCTGCCCCCCGCCCCCCCATCAGCCAGCCCCCCTCCACGGCAGAGCTGCATTCCCCTCGCCTCCGCACGGGCATGGCTCGGCCTTTCTTCCTTTTCATCCCTTTCTCCCTCCCTGAATGCGCTTTGCTTGCTTCGGCGGTGCGGGGCAGGGAGAGCCCCTCTCCCCCCTCGCTCCCGGGGATCCCCCCGGCAGATGGGGCCGGGATATGAATGTGCACACAGAGAAGCCCCTAAGAGGATTTGCTGGTGCCCCTTTCATCGCCAGCCTTTGTGTGCTGCTCCGCTGCGGTGGGACGCCCCCGAGTTCTCCCCCGGCTCCTCTCTCTTCCACTCCAGAAGAAAAGAAAGTGCCTATAAAGGCCTTGTTTGTCCGGCTTGTTTGAGAGGACCATATTGCTGTAGGTGCCGCGGGTCCCGGCGTGACAGCGTCGCCCCTTTGAGAGCGGGGGACGTGCGGCTCCCTCCTGGGAGGGTCGGAGCGGGCGGCTTAGCCAGGCGCTGGGAAAAAAAAAGGTTTCAGTTGCATTTCAATGTCCATTGAACCCTGAATCCCCGGCGATGGTTTTTCCAGAGGCTCCGCAGACAGACAAAGCCACGGAGGAGGAGGCTGGGAAGATGCTTCGTGTCCAGCAGTGGGTGAAGGACCTGCTACCCCCCAAAATCCCGTCGCGGGCAGCTGAATGGGGCTGGCAAAGCTGCTTTTCCGATGACATCTAGTGGTAAAGGCAGGGAAGGAGGAAAACGTCGGCTGGGTTTTCCCGGCTTGAGCGCGGCACCTCCCGCTGCGGCATTTTGCCCTTTGTAGGGCAGCAGACAGCCCCCAGCGAAGAGGGAAGCACAGAGAAACTGCACAACGCCTTCGGCAGCCCCGAGATGTCGACCAGCCCATCCCGAAACCTGCGCTGCTCCCCGCGCCCCGCCTCGGATTTTGGGGGGCCCTGGAGCAGATGTCTGGGCTGGAGATGGAGGTACAGAGCAGCACACGGATTTGTCCTCTCTGGGTGTGTGCTCCAACGCGTCCCCGTGTGTGCTGCCGGCTCCTCGGAGCTGTGTCACAGGTATGTGACACACACGGCAGGCCTGGGGAGACTTCCAGTGCAGGCAGAGTGCCCGCAGCAGCAGCCACAGGCAGTGACCCTGAAGCACAGAATATGGCTCCAGGGATGCTCACAGGGCATCTCACCCCAGCTAAGGTGGCCCCCAGGACCTGTGGTGGTCCTGACAGGGGTGTGATGGGGTGGCTGGGGCTTAATAACAGCCTGGGCTTCTCACTGTTTAACCAAAGTGTATTAAGATGTCAGGAAGGGCTTCCATACCTCAGCAGACACTGGAAAACCCACTCTGGAGAGCACACATTGGAGAGGTTGGTCATTGATGTCCCCACTACAGCATTTCAGAGCCATTTCTTATGGCTCACTACACACCAGAGCACCCACTGCTGGACCATGAACTGCTGATGGATGTTTTCCCAAGCCAAAAGGGACCATGGGGCCTAAATCCTCTCTTGCACAGCCTCTTCTCCAGCAGATCACCTTGGCTTCCCTGGCACAGTGTACCTGAGAAGCTGTGGCTGCCCCATTTTTGGCAATGTCCAAGGCCAGGCTGGAGGGGGCTTGGAGCAGCCTGGCCTGCTGCAAGGTGTCCCCGCCCATGGCAGGGGATGGAACAAGTTCTCCCCTACCCAAACCATTTGGTCATTCTCTGACTTGGCATGCAGGAAGGACACACCTGAGGATGCATCAGGGAGTGAGAACTTCAGGACCACACCAACAGCAGGACAAAGAGAAATACGGATGCAGGAGGTGGCTTTGGTGCTCCTGCACAGAGACAGAGCAGCTGTAACCTCTGTGGATTCTCACAGCTTGTGCCCAGAGCCTGTGCCACACTGTGAGCAGCCAGATGTGCTGCTGAACCCAGCCCATTGGGCTGGAGGGTGATCTTCAGCTGGAGGATGCAAATTGCAAGGGAAACCCAGCAGGACATTTCCTGTCTGCTGTGACAGTAACTCCAGTCCCTCTGAGCAGTCCTATACAGAAGAGATGCCACAGCAAAACCAGGATCAAGGAAAAACCCACCCACCTTTTAATGCTGGGAGAGAAAAAATAAATAAAACCCAGCACACAAACAGCTTTTAAATGAAATGTGTTGAATCCAGAGTCACAGAGACCAAAATTGGTTAATAATAAATTGGTGATGCTTCTGTCTTCCTGGGCTCGGGGTGCTTGGGTGCTCTGGTAGAGGTCCTTGGGGTCACCAGTGCAGTGTTCAGGCACATCCAATGTTCCTGCGCTGGATTTTATGAGAGGTAAAAGCAAACAAGGGAAAAGGCAGAAAAAATGGAGAGAGAAGAACATGAGAGATCACTTCCTTTGGGGGCCGTAGGATGATGAAGAAGCCTGTCCAAAGGAGGAGGACAAGCCTCCTGGATAACCTTCAGGTTACCTCTTCCCTCTCACTCATGCTCTCTGTTGTCTCCTGAGGTCTCAGCCTGGCAAATGCCAGGACTATCCCTCTCCATGGCCCTTTGGGACAGGCATTGGTGGCTGCATGTTGGAGCTGGGAAGGAAGAGTTGCTACAGCATTTCCCAAACTCTCCTGGCATTAATTTCTCCTTCAAAAAGGCTTTTCTTTCCTCTCTTTACCCGCTCAGTGAGAACACAGGTCTGATCAAACACTGAGTTTCAGCTCCTTGCTCTCCAGCAGCCTGAGGGACCTGTGCAATGGAGGGGGAGACTGAAGGACTGAGACAGAACTGCCTGGACTCATCCTGAGCCTGGGGACAGAGCTGGAGCAGCTGTGGTGGATCCACATGGATGTCAAAAGGAGAACTCCATCTACCCCCACACCATCCAGTGCTGGAGAGGGCCAGCTGGTCCTTGCTTTTCCCCAGGGAGGAGGTGCCCAGGGTGACCCACGTTTTCCCCCACATCCTGGGGGACCATGCTCCTCTGCAGGCAGCTGGTGACACCAGTGGCAGGACCCCCCTGGAGCTCTGCAGAGCTCAGGTGTCATAACAGGACCAAATTCCAAGTCTTAGTGACTGATGGGGGCCTCCCACTGCTGGTGCCATGTACAGCCTGGGGATCCCCAGGAGCCAAAACTCTGTGCAATGCCCTCATGTTCCCAGAGCCTGCCAGCCCAGCCCTCATGGACACCCCCAGGCTGTAGGACTGGATGTGTCACAGGGTCACCTCACACAGCAGAGGACATCAGGCCATGCAGCCCGTGGCAGGGGTGCATCCCCAAGAGTCATTCACTCAGGGAAGGGCAGGGTTGTCCAACTCCCTCCCAGGGAAATGCAGGGTTGTCCAGCTCTGTCCTGGCTCCCCTGGAAATGCCATTGATGACCCATTGCTGTTCCTGTCACCTTGATGACTACACATGCTAGCATCTCCAGAAAAAAGCTCTCCTGACAAGCTCTCCTGGCACCCCATGGGAACAGAAGGGAGCACTGGGCAGGACCACACAGCCCCTGGGGAGCTGCCATCCGAGCCCTCACCCCAGAGCTCTGCCCCTGCTCTTTCTGAGGAAGCCAGGACAGCAGGCTCACAAATATTCCTTGCTTACAAACCAGATGGGCATTCCAGGTATGTGTCCATGCATGCTGCACACATTTCCCTGGGGACCCTTCTCCTGCACATGGCAGTGTCTTGCTGTGCTGTGGGCTTCAAACTGCCTTCCTTGATTTTTTTTCCTCTATGTAAGTGCTAGATTTTAGGGCAGAGTGAGGCTGAGTGCAATCCTGGCCTCTTCCACCCCGGTACTGCATGCCCAGGCTGTGCATGGCTCTGGCCCTGACTGCTGGAAGCGTGTTGTGTGTGCTCTGCATGCTGTTTGTGTGTTTTGTGTTGGTGCCTGTGCCCTGTGTGATAATAATTGTGAGCCTCCAGCCTGCCTTGTATGAGGCACGTGGGTCTGTTTGTGACAGGATGGGGCTGGGGCTCATCTCAGCCTCTCAGCCTATACAGCAAACTGAGGGCTGCAAGCCACACAGGCTCCAGTGAGGCAGACAGGACGGGGTATGGAACAGAGCAGGGCTCTTCCCCCTGTGAGGAAACTCAGGCTTTCGAGGGAGAGTGTGGGTGTGTCACTGATTTGTCCCCAGTCACTGATTTGACCCCGGATACTGCCAGGAGCCAGCAGTGGAAGGAAAAAACGTTTGCCTTTCCTTTTTCTTGGAGAAAACCTTTGGAGAGGAGAGCAGGGATGTGCGAGCCTCGCCCAGACCTGTGTTGTCACAACTCCAGCGCTGGTTTGGGGATTTTGCCAAGAGCCCGGTCCTGCATCACAGCAGAGGATGCCCATCATGGCAAAGTACCCCCATCACGGCAGAGCATTCACAGAATGACAGAGGCTCCCAATCGCATCAGAGCATTCCCAGAGTGACAGAAGATCCTCAGCCCAGCAGAGCATCCCACATGGCTCCTGCCTCGGTGGGTGGGGGACAAACCTGAGTTCACTGCGGTGCATCCCTCAAGGAGTTAAGGACATGCACGGGGCCAGGCAGGCCCAGGCCGTGCTCCCACCCGCCCGTCCCGCATCCCCTCCCTCATCCCCTCCCTCATCCCTTCCCTCATCCCCTCCCGCATCCCCTCCCTCATCCCCTCCCGCATCCCCTCCCGCACCCTCTCCCTCA